>JBBPNR010000467.1:0-23402 GCA_038091015.1 Boletus vermiculosoides
ATTGCGGCTGGTACTATGATGCTCTTCTCTCGGCTTAGAACAAAAGGACCGAGGTATTTCTGGCCTTCGCGAAGCACGAAGCCGGGTCGAGGACTGAATGCCTGTAGAAGACGGATTTAATGCAAGGAAAACGACGTAGTGCAATGGGGGTACAGACGGGATTGGCAATCATGTCCTCTTCGTCTTCAGATTCCGTCTCAGAGTCTGATGGAACTGGAGAAATCCCTCGGGCTGGAAGAAGTCAGATTCTTTAGTTGGATGGAGGACATTTGGGACTACATACCAGCGGAATGTGCGGTTCTCACGAGTTCATCCGCGTCTGATTCTGATTCGGTCTCAGAATCATCTATAACGAATAAGCTCGATAATCGAAGGAAGTATTTATAGTTCACAACATACCCTCCACGGAAGGTGTCTGCTTGCGTTTTGACGGGGGCATGGATCGAGGAGAGCAGGGTGACTTGCGTTTCAGTGGTTGTACAACCGGTTCTCCCTCCGACTCTGATTCCGTCTCAGAATCATCCACAACTGGGGTGACGCCGCCTGCACTAGGCGTTGCTTCTTTAGGATTCAAAAATACCGTCAATGTTCTAGAAATGACAGGATTCTCTGTGTCGCTGTCCTCGTTTGAGCCAACGTCTGGTGTCTCATCATCCACTTCTGCGACTTCTTCATCTTCAGAGGCAGAGTGTAGGTCCAGATGATCACCTGAATAAATCAAGGTCATGTATGTCGGTGAATTACGCAACACCACATTTCCATACCGAAGTATTTCAAGAGAGGGTTCGTTTTTGGCCCTTCTACACGACGGGTCGGCTTTCCTGTACGATACATAATATATTTTTATCGTATACACATAAATATACACACACCAGAATTACTCGAGGGTCGAGTACCACTGAGGACGTCACTTCGTCCCGTCCGGGACTTGCGGGGCGGCGACGCGCCCGACGATTTATGACCACGTTTTGACTTCTTTGTCGTCTCGTAAACGAACGCCCCGGCATTGAATTCCGGGTCGGAATCCGGTTCTATGTTACTTTAGGTCAGCGCTGCGTTAATCTTCGTATGTATGCATGGTTTCTGTACCTAGAGGCGCAGGTATTGAGTCGAAAATTCCTGTACAACAATATCGTCAATACATGGCGCGAGATAATGAGATATGCGACGTGACTCTGTTGATATGCAGATGCCTTCGCTTTCCCCTTTCCGTAAGACATCGCGTAGTGGATGAACGAGGCAAAGAGTCATCGCAGCAATTCAGTCGCGTCCGGTAAAGCGCACGTGATAAGGTCATCTGGTCCAGTACACCACATTACGTCATTCCATGTACATGCTGACGAGCATGCTGTGATCGTAAAGGAGTACAATCTTTTTTGGGCGCAGTAAATACGGACAACATATAGAACCAGGTGTACGAAGGACCACGGCGAGCAAAAACATGAGAGCACAGAAGCATTTAAAAGAGCAAGTTACAGTCGCAGAGAGAAATATACGCGGTTAAGGAGGGTTGGTAGGCACATGTCTCGCAGGGGGGAAGTTACTATACTAGGAACAGTCAAGGGAGAGGGCGAATCGTGATTAGGTTGCAACGACGGAGCAGGGAAAGACAGTGTCCTGGATATGTACTGCACGTCACGGGGTTTCGACGATTACTCGTCGTCGTCGTCAGCAGCCTCTTCACCACCACTCTCTTTGGAGGTGGTCTTTGTCTATTCAGTTCAGATGTTAATTAGAGGGAAGAGCATAGGAGAAGCGGACTCACGCCAGCCAAGGATGCTTTCTCCTCCTCAGCCCGTGCTTTATCCTTTGCAGCCATATCAAGATAAGGCTGGATGGAATATCAGCACACGTGCAAGACATAGCACAAACGTGTTTACCTTCTTCTCGTCTTCGTCGAGCTCCTTCCATTTTGCTCCGAGAAGCTTGCCGACCTCGCCTGTGAACGGCCTTCAGATGGATATCACACGTCAACAGGAACCCACTTACCGAACCCAGCATCAGGGTTCTCGGCCTTGATTCTCTCTCTCCAGTCTTGGCTGAAGAACATGTAGGCAGAAAGAGCTCGCTTTGGCCCCCCCTTAGACTTGGACTTGGTGCCTTTGGCAGTTTTACTTTCGGATTTCTCAGCAGCCTTGCGCTGTCGACAAGTATGAGCAACAACACATGAAAAAAAAGGTAAAAAAAGCATGGATTGAAGTAAAACATGGCATATATGCAACTATATGGGTGCTTGGTAGACAAAGTGTGACGAACAAACCTTGGGTTTAGCTTCCTTGGGCATCTAGAGGAGAAAAGATGAATTAGTAAACGATTCAACACGTCGTGAACACGCGAAAGGGTGTGCAAGTCAAGTGGAGTGTTGTGGAACACGGTGCGCGTTGACGCGTCAGTGACCAAACAAACACGGTACCAGCGCGGCATCATAGAGCACAACGCCGACGACTGGGAGCGACGAGGACAAAAAGGGTTGTCTGGCATCGCCAGGCATCGAGGAAGACGATCTAAGAGTAGATAAAATAGAAAGGTGGGCAGACCTTTGTTGTATGCTACAGTGAGGGGTGGTAGGGGAGTGATTGGTTTAGGCGGGTGGACCGCACAGTACAGCTATAGGCAAGGTTGGCTGGGAGCGTTTGGCGGGTGGGAGCCTCGTATAAGGGGACACCTGGCATTTTCCAACCGTGAGAATTGAGCACGGACTCGCTCACGTAAGCGCCGTTCAACAAGTGGTCATTCCCGGACATCTCCGGCGCGTCGACGTGTTGCATCACGCGCGCTCTATCTATCTCTCGGCCGGCCTCCCCGGGCGTAACCACTTCTCGCTGGGGGGTCTCCAAAGTGTCAAATATTGATGTAGATCTCCTGAATATAACCCAAGCCCTATTTACACTACATAGATATTGTCCCATGTGTCCCCCGTGCATGTAATTATGGCAAATCTACAGTATACATAGATAGATGCGCGAATGCAGGCTGACTGTCTCTTTTAGTTGGGCAAAGAGATACTTTGGCTTCAGAGCTTACCTCGAAAGTAGATAGATATAGCTTAATGGAAAGAGATACTACCCATTGGATTCGAAATCAACGTCAGGCAAACACAGCTGTCTCAGGCCCAAGTCAGGGAGTCGCGCCATTTTGACGAGCAGACAGAGTCCCTGGTCACCAGCACCTGAGCCTGGGCTGTTCAGGAGCTCCCAGGTGTAATCGTCTATTTGGTCTGCCACACGACCCCAAGTAGTCTTGATAGCAGCGGGGTGATTGAAACATGCCATAATGAAGCAGAGTGGTGAACCTAAGGGGTGGCATGGTCAATACATTGACCCATGGCTGAGTGATCGCCTACATAAGCCGGATATCTCCTGTTCACGAGCAAGATACGGTGATCGAGCCTCAGGGAGGAACTTGGGAGTGTCCTGGATAAGCTCTGGCAAGACATCACCCAAACTATACAAGCGTCGGCAAGAAGGACAGACGCGACCGGTGGCACGACTCTTGTTGTACCACAGGATCTGGATAGAGGTCGGCAGCCGTAAGTCGACTCAAGTAGATGAACGTACTATGGCAGTTTCGTCGGGTAGGACAGTGCATAGCATTTGTAGGATCTCTTCTTGAGCAAACTCGGCGCACAATGGATCGTCCAAAGCAGCGGGCTGAGCAAAGAAAGACGAGAGAAAGGCACGCGTATCGCGGACGCGAGGCCCGTTACCGGGATCGTATATGTTGGGAGCAGCGATGAAAACGCCGTCGGGACATGGGTGAGGAGGCTCGTCAGGAGGCTCGTCAGGATAAGGATCGTCGATGGCGTCGTCAAGGTCGTGAACTTGGTGGTGTAGCTCCGGGAGAGATTGGAAGGGTTGTGAGGCGTGTTGAGTCTGGGAGGGCTTCTTGTATTGCTTCTTCTTTCTCCTGTTGTTACATGGCCCCGGCATGATGTCGCGGATGAACGTGTCACGCGTGACGGTACGCGAGTGTGACATTGAATTTGCGCATGTTTGCATCGGTGAATGAAGAAATAGCCGACGGGGGTTTCTCGATCGAGTTGTATATGACTCGGGATAGGAAAAAAACTGACAAGGCTGATTACAATCTATCCGGACAAGATTACAGGTCTGTTGCGATACACCGCGACCGTTCGCCTTCTCTGGCGCTGTAAATTATCTGTACATTCTCAGGTCCGTCAAGTATCATTCAACATGGCTAATACCATAGAACTCGCCCAGGCATGTTTCTCGCTCCATTTCTTGTATCAGACACTCATCTGCGTCCAGACAGGAAAGCGAGATTACCTCAAATCCTTGGAAAAGAAATACCAAGCTCGATGGCAGGAGGATCGTCTCTTCGAGACAACCGCTCCCTCACAGGACGAACTCCGTGGTCTCTCCCCAGAACAGATCAAGGAGAAATACCCAAAGTGGTTCGGAAACTTTCCCTATCCATACATGAATGGCTCTCTGCATCTCGGTCATGCCTTCACCATCTCAAAAATTGAGTTTGCTGCCGGATACCAACGCATGCTCGGAAAGCGCGTCTTGTTCCCGCATGGTCTGCATGCAACCGGGATGCCAATCAAGGTGCGTCTACGTAGCAGCTAGATCAGTTTGGCGCCTAACTCAGGTCTTTCTCACCACCATCAGGCAGCATCGGACAAAATCATCCGTGAGATGGAGCTCTTCGGCGAAAACTTTGATCGGTACGACCCCAACGTGGAAGACGGTATTCCCAAGGTGACCGAGAATGGCCCCGCTCCTCCAACTGCACAGGTCGGAAAAGCAACCAAGGGAAAACTGGCCGCGAAATCCACCGGTCTGACCTATCAATTCCAAATCATGGAATCCATCGGCGTGCCTCGCGAAGACGTTAAAAAGTTTGCTGATCCTTACCACTGGCTGTCTTACTTTCCGCCGATCTGCAAAGTATGTTTCACATCCAAAATCACATCTTCTTTCTCGTCTTATTTTATCCCAGGGTGATAACAACGCTATGGGTAACCGGATAGATTGGCGTCGCTCTTTCCTCACCACCGATATCAATCCATACTATGACTCCTTTGTCCGATGGCAGATGAACAAGCTTTACGGACTTGGAAAAGTCAAATTTGGCGAGCGGTATACCATCTACAGTCCCAAAGACGGTCAGCCATGCATGGACCACGATCGATCTGATGGAGAAGGTGTTGGCCCACAGGAGTACGTCGCCGTCAAAATGGAAGTGGTCGAATGGAGCCCTGTAGCCAAAGCAGCCGTCGAGGGTAAAGTTGGAGGAAGAACAGTGTACTTGGTTCCTGCCACACTGCGCCCGGAGACGATGTACGATTCGTCACGCTCACATACCCAAATTTGTTTTTGCTGACGCTGTTCGGTTTCAGGTACGGTCAAACAAACTGTTTCGTTGGTCCATCCTTAAAGTACGGCGTTTTCGCCATCAACGACAATGATGCATTCCTTGTATCATACCGGGCAGCGCGCAATATGGCCTTCCAGGGCCTCTCTCCCTCACGCGGGGAGGTTGTGCAGTTGTTGGAGATCGATGGCGCAAGCATCGTTGGAACAAAGGTCAAGGCCCCCTTTGGTGTCATCCCCGAGGTATATGTACTACCGATGGAAAGCGTCAAAGCAACCAAGGCACGACATTTTCATTTGTTCCGTCTTTGCAGTGAGACTGAAGGCATATATGACAGGGAACTGGGGTTGTCACCTCCGTACCCTCCGACTCACCAGACGATTACATGACGACAGAAGAACTCCGTAAAAAGGCCGAATACTACAAAGTAGATCCTAAATGGTTGGACTTCACGCCCGTTCCTGTCCTCAAAACTACCAAATATGGGGACCTCACCGCCGTCCAGGTGTGCAAAGAACTGAAAATCCAATCGCCCAAAGACGCCAAGGCGCTCGTGGATGCAAAGGAGATCGCATACAAAGAGGGTTTCTACAGTGGTACCATGGTCATCGGTGACTTCAAAGGGGAATCGGTCCAGGATGCAAAACCAAAGGTTCGCGCGCAGCTGATAGAAAGCGGATTGGCTGTTGCCTACGCGGAGCCTGAGAACTTGGTCGTGTCGCGTAGTGCAGACGAGTGTGTCGTTGCGTTGATGGACCAGTGGTACATGGACTATGGTGAGGCGGTTTGGCGAGCACAGACCGAGAAGTGTGTTGTTTCTTTGGACTCGCACGTGGTTTGTTGCATTGACTATCTGCTTTTCTTTACTTAGGCTCTTGGCGAGAATGGACACTTGGACAGTGGAGACGCGTAATTTGTTCGAGTCAACGTTGGCCTGGCTGAACCAGTGGGCCTGCGCGCGCACGTATGGGTTGGGATCGAAGATGCCATGGGATCCCCAGTTCATGGTTGAAAGCTTGAGCGATTCGACGATTTACATGGCATACTACACCGTCGCTCATCTGCTCCAAGGTACGCCTCACACCACCCTACTTCTACTGATTCGACCTAATCTGCTACCCGAATTGACACAGGTGGCGACATCACGGGACACGCCGTGGGCCCTCTGGGCGTGACAGCAGAACAAATGACCGACGAAGCATGGGATTACGTGTTCTGCAACGGTCCTTGGCCCAATCCGGAACCGTTCCCGAGAGAGAAAGCCGACGCGATGAAGCATGAATTCAACTACTTTTACCCCTTTGACATCCGTTCGTCCGGCAAAGACCTGGTACAAAACAACTTGACGTTCCTGCTGTACAACCACGTCGCCATCTTCCCAGAGGACAAGTGGCCTTTGGGCATCCGCACGAACGGCCACTTGATGCTCAACGGACAAAAGATGTCGAAGAGCAAGGGGAACTCGTTGACACTCCGAGAGGGTATCGAGAAGTTTGGTGCGGACGCTATGCGTCTGACTCTGGCCGATGCTGGTGACGGTGTGGAGGATGCCAACTTTGATGAAAAGACGGCCAACGCAAATATTCTGCGACTGCACACGTTGCTCGGATGGTGCGAGGTACGTATTCGGCTGTTTGCATACATACGCAAGTCCACTGAGAAGGATGCGTAGGATATGTTGACGGATGAATCCAAGTTGAGGGTTGGCCCCAAAAACTACCACGATCGCGTGTTTGAGGAAGAAATCATCGACCACATCAACATCACCAAGCACCACTACGAGACGTACGTCCAGCCTTTCCATTCAATCGTGTCCACGCAAGGTTCATCTTTCACTCTACTTTCTAGCACGTCCTTCAAGGACGCGTTGAAGTATGGCTTCTACGAATTCCAAAACATCCGTGACTGGTACCGCGAGGTCACAGCCGACGTCGGCATGCACGTCGAGCTCGTCAAGTACTGGATCCGCGCCTCTGCCCTCCTCATGGCTCCGTTTGCCCCACACTCTGCCGAACATATCTGGCTCGCGTTTCTGCACGAATCCCAATCGATCCAGCTCGCGCGGTGGCCCGACCCAGGTCGCACAGCCGACCGCTCCCTTATCGCAGCCGGGGCATACATGCGTGGCACGCTCAAGATGATCCGAGATGCCGAGACGACCCTGTTGAAGAAGCTTCAAAAGGGCAAAAAGGGCAACACGGACGGTCCTTCGTTCGACCCGAAATTACCTAAGAGCGTCCGGGTGTACGTGGCGACGCAGTTTCCGGAGTGGCAGGAGATTTGCGTGCAGGCGGTCAAGGAAGCATATTCAGAGACCGAGGACCGGGTGGACGACGTGCGGGTGAGGGCGATCTTGACGGAGAGAGGATTGATCAAGGATAAGCGTGCGATGCCGTTCGTGCAAGCGTTCAAGGTGAGTTCACGTGTGGCTTTGTCATTTCGCCAGAAGGAGATTGGGGATCTGACTGGGTTGATATGGTACCACATGCACAGAAACGTATGCAGGACTTTGGGGTCGAGGCTGCATTCAACCGAAGTCTGTCGTTCTCCGAATCACAAGTCCTGATCGAATTTTTGCCGTATTTGAAACGATCGCTGGGCTTGGTCGATGCAGAGGTGTTCTTGGTCGACGAAGCGTTGCAGAGAAACGAACGGGGTTTCACGCCATCGATCATAGAGACTTCGGAACCTGGTAGTCCCGCTTTCGAGTATCGCAACGTGTAGAATTCCAGCACCTCCCACTACCACACTTCGCTAAGCCATATCTCTAGTAACAAGGTTGCATTTCATGTCGTAGAATCTGGATTTGATAGCGATTGGCACATGGACAATATGCTCCGTCCACGCTGATACAAATACGCACACGATTAGGCTACTTACGACCGACCACTTATCGATTCTGGCAGACACGACATTGAGCCAATCAGCCACTTTAATGAGCCCAAACCCCAGTGCCGCAGGTAATAACGGTGGTACCCTCAGGCATGTTGGCTAGTATAACGTTGTGTTTTTGATATGTTTTGCGAATCTTCTCCTAAGATTTAATCAGTGTCACTCATCGAATTTGCTCATTTCTATTGTAGAGGTGCTCGGATGGGTGCGCAGTGAAGGCATTCATATGGGCCATATTCTTACGAAGAGGTGGAGATGCTTCAGTCTTTGGACTATCGGATTCATCATTCGGGGTGTTTATGTAAGTATTTACAATCAATACACGCAATATTACATAATTATCGCTCAGCTCGTTAATCCTGTGGAATTCTCCAAGTCTTTCGATTTCCGACAGAAACTGGTGCCAACCCTACCATTTGCCCACAGCAGAGATAAGCCTCGGCGGAGCTCGCGTACCCATCGCGCACCTATGGCAGTTACTATCAAACTTCCCGATATTCATTCAGTACCTCGACTGTCATCATCCTACGTCGGGACCCTTTCGGGTACGGTAGTACCCAGTGGCCGGACTAGCCGGTACGGATTCCTGTCTTATTGGCTATCGGATGCGTTCATGCATATAAGTATGATTTATAGCTGGTTGCTCAAGGCCGCCCGCAACCCTCTCACATTGTATGGATTGTTTGCGCATCTGCTATGAACGTAATTTCATTTGGTGGATGTGGGGTCCTGGGTTGAAACGTTGATAGGTATGCAAAAAGGTCTGACACCACTGATGCAACCAATCATTGACTGGCTCTGTAGGGTTGATCGTTGAGTTAGCGTGCGTCAATCCCTCCACTCATGATTCGTTTGTCAGGACGACTGATCTCATCCTAGCTTGTATGGGGTCAGAACTTGTCAATTCGCATTCTACATGCGAGGGTTTCCATGCGACAAGTTCCAACTCAAAGTGCTGGTAAGTATTTCCAGTTGTACAGCATTTCTAGCTCTCCTTATCTGAACATCCCCTCTCCAGGTGCTGGTCATGTTATGTGTTCGCCCTTATTGAGTTGCTCGATGACAGACTTTTACCAGCATCTTTAACAGTATGCACACGTTCACGTCAATACGGTTCCATTATCAATTTTTAATCAAGTATCGGTTAAATGCCTGGCCAGATTGTACGATCTATGTTCCTCTGTGAGTCACTGGGAAAAGAAAAACAATAAGTTCTTCGAGCTGATGTTGCTGCTCACACTAGATTACTACCAATCGCGGGTGGTTGATTGATCTTAATTCGGAAAATACGTACTGAGTACACAAACCATTCAAAGTTGGTACATAATGGTACCCTCGTAGGGCGGGGCGCTCAACCAAAGATTTCGTGAATGACATTATACAGTTATATTGATGCCATGATCTCATGATCCCGTGTCGTGATAGCTTCTATGTTCATCGAGTCTGGATAAATAAGTGGTCACAAGATTTCCTCTCATCACTATTAACTTCTACCTTACCGTCAGCGGTCAGGATCAAGTTACAAGTTACAACATCCACCGTGGTATGCTATGTAGATCATACTCGTGATGATTAGCTGATTCAAAGATTCATTTGAACACATCGCCGCCATCAACGAATTGTGGAATGATGGCAAGTTATTCGCTATAAGTTCAAGCAACTTTGTGTTCACAATTCTATGCGACTCAATTGTACTGGACTGGTGAGCGGTTGGAAAAAACCGTGGAGCCTGAGTGAGTTCATTTTTCGTGATGGAGACCTACACGGAATACTGCACGCACTTTACCATATATATAGGGTACGTTGAGTTGCTGATTGAATAGGCAAACTTATCAGCGGCCAAGAAGGCAATTCGCCCTCCTGAATGTATGGGTATATAATTACCTGCTGGTGCTGTTAACGTGCTTTCCAAATGCGAGCGCGCGCCTGCAAACACTGAGTACCGAGTAACTTTACTGAGGTTTCATATGTACATACTTATCACCCTTCCGCCCTCGAACAAGCGGTAGTTACCATGACAACAAGCTGATGATCGGACGAACTTGCCTCTCTCACGTTAATCCCCTTGAGAGTTTTCTTCGGAACAGTGCTTACGACCCCGAAGATAAATGACAGGGGGCAATAATATACATATCAAGTAACGGGCCGGATGCCTTCTTGTATATAAGTATGACCTGTAGTTGGCTACCCAAGGCCACCTCGCAACCCCCCTTCATATTGCATAGGTTGTTTGCGCCGATCTACTATGAGCGTACTTTCGTTTGAGTTGATGTGGGGTCCTGGGTTGATAGGTAGGCGAGAGCATCGATGATTGTATAATCACTAACTGCTTCTGTAGGTTTGATGGTTGCATTGGCGTGCGTCAATCCTTCTACTCACGATTCGTTTGTTAGGATGATTGACACTCTTGCTAGCTTGTATGGGATTGGAACTGGTCAATTCATATTGTATATGCGAGCGTTTCCACGCGACAAGTTACAGCTCAGAGCGCTGGTAAATATTTCCAGTCATGCAGCGCCTTGCTTATCTGAATATCCCCGCAGGTATTGGTTGTCTTGTGTGTTCGCCCTTTATAGGGTTTGTGCTATGACTGACTTTCGACCAGCATTTTTGACAGCACGCAGACGTTCGCGGTAACCTGGTTCTGCTATCACGTTTTAATTGAGTGTCGGGTAAGCGCCTCGCTGCAATGTGCGATCTATCTTCCTCCGTAGGTCACAGGAAAAAGAAAAGATAATAATTTGATCTTAAAGCTGATGTTGCTGCTCACGCTAGATTATCAACTGTGGGTGGATAATTCATGTTAATTTGGGAAATATGTACTAACTACACAAACCATTCAAGGTTGGTACTAGCCTCCTTGTAAGTGGCATGTTCATCCAAAAATTTCGTGAATAATGGTATTTATTCAAGTACTGGGTGACCTTCATAGTGCAAAGGTAGCCTTCAACTACACTGATGCCATGGTCTCATGATCCCATGGCGTGATAGTTTCTACGCTCATCGAGTCTGGATAAGTAAGTGGTCACGGGATTTTCTCTCATCACTGTTAACTTCTACCTTACAGTCAGCGGTCAGAATCGAGTCATAACATCCGCCGTGGTATGCAATGCAGATCCCATTCATGGAGATTAGCTGAATTCAAAGTGACAGTTTCTTTCCGCCCTCGCTCAGCTGGGTAAGCAGTCAAATAAAGCCCCTAATATTCTTGGCTCAATTATATACCAGTGCTTGGAATGCGTTCGTGTCTCTTCATTCATTCTGTTAACTATTTGCCTTGATTGATATGACTGGGGACGATGCAGTGGTTACAGCAGACTTGTGAGTGGATAAGTGGTGTACCCCTGGATTTTCATTGATGGTTTTTCAGAATCCGCATGCAGACATCCCAAAATGTAAACAGCGTCAAGGTACCGTGTCACCAGGGTGCGAGTGCTAGGCTCACGACCGGGTTGTTAGTTTTTGCCACTGGCCGCAGTAGCGAGCGCTGTTTGCGATGCCATCATCACGATGTCTATCATTTATTACCTGCGGCCAGCGAGGACAGGTGTAATTCGGTATCTTCCTTTCCTTGTTTCACGTAGTCTTATTAAACCCAACCCTTGACAGGCAAGGTAACTACATCAAGAAACTGAATACCGTCTTCGTTCAAATGGGACTTCTTTCCTTGTAAGTCTGCGTTTGAGTACCTTGAGTGTTGTGATGCATTCTTCATTCCTTTTCATGCAGTATCAATGCACTGGCTGTGGTGATCCTGGTAAGCGCATTGCCAGGAAACACGCGTTAAATCCGAATTGATGTCATTCCCAAGTACTGTATACAGGATAATGGTGTATCTCAGGTTCTAACTGCTGCCCCGGGTGTCATCCTTAGCAAGAGTGAGCTCGCAGTCGTTCCATGTGACTCTTTCACCACACTAATTGAGCGTGTGCCGACAGCATATGTGAACTCCATGCTCAGTGTGTAAGCAGATCTGATCCAGGGAATGTCGACTTGCGTAACCAGATATTTACAGGCTAAATGCACGCAAGCCAATCCGAGAAGAACTGCAAGCTCGAGCTGAACGTACCATAGAGATCCCGACGATCCCTACTATTCGATGATGCCAGCGAGTGCCCGCGTCTTCGCGATCATGCTCTGCCCGATTCGCATCTTCGAGATGGACTTTGCAACATGAATATCTCCGACAGTTTGCCTCATAGACGGGCTGGTCATCAGACTACACCATATGTCTAGTAACAAGGTTGCCTTTCGTGTCATAGAATCTGGATTTGGTAGCAATTCCGCATGGACGATATGCTCTGTCCATGCTGATACAAATACGCATAAGATTAAGCTACCCGACCGGTTATCCGTCCCGGGTGCCCCGATGTTGAACTAATCAACCACTTCAGGGAGCTCGAAGCCCGCAGCATGTAACAATGTCGCGAACTGTAAGGAAACACTTTGGTTAGGATGTCACATGTCAGGAGGCGAGCACCTTACCTGGACCCTTGAAATATACCGGACTTGATTGAGGTCGTACCCTGGTCTTTCGCTCAAGTCACCTGTTGTAGTATTAGGGAAATACATTCACAAACTCCGTCTCTAGAGTACGCACCACTGTTGTGATACATGGGATCCGCGACTAGACGAAGTGATCGATGAAACGTTGGTTCTCGTAAATCGAACTAGACGACTTACTCGGTCCAGCACGTTCAAAGACCTGCGTAGCAGCGTATCCTTGCTCATGGAAAGACTTGAGAGAGAGAATACCCAGTCATCATCCCACTTGTCAAGCCAAGGAAACCGCGTGGGTACATACCTGGTGGTCACTGCAGCAAGCAGCTGTAAACCCAACAGTCAACTCAGGGCTGTATATCGCAGCTATCTTCATCACTAGCTCCGAGACCTCGGGCGTGCCAATGCTAGGGCGTTGACTTGTCAGTCGCACTGTACGGCGGCGGAAAGACGGATGAAAGGAGACAAACCTCTTCGGTAACCCAAGCTGAGGAGGCTCGTTTGGCGCGTGGTATGCGAGCATGTCCGCTTGTATCATCAACGTCACGTTAGCATCGCGCGCGCGCAACTCCCCTGTACAGATTCATACACAAGTCAGGCAAGCAGCGAGTGTGCCTAAAATGAGCACATACGAGCATATGCTTTCGAACCGAGCAACCCTTGCTCTTCGCCAGCAAACGCGACGAGCTCGACGGTCGTATGGAACTTGACGCCGAGCTCCTTGATTCGGCGAGCGATCGCGAGCAACGAGATGGTGCCAGAGCCATCGTCGTTGCCACCAGGTGCCTACAACACCATCACGTCACTCAACGAACCACAGTACAGCACATACAACTTACGCGTGACGAGCCAAACGACCCACGTGAATCATAGTGACCAGAGATGAGAACGATCGACTGCGAGTCTACCGTGCCTGCGTATCTACTTTACGCCAGAACCGTTCATCAACGTTCATGGATACGTGAGCGAGTCAGGAGAGCGTCATACCAGACGACGTTGGGTGCAAAGCCCATCAAGAACGACTTGAGCTCGCAGGTTGCGCCGGTGCGCTCGAATTGCTCCTTGAGCCATGCTGAGGCGAGGCGCGAGCCAGCGGAAAACGAATGGCGGGAATCGATCCCGGACGTGCCATCTTCGTTGGTAAGATAGCGAATATCCTTGCGCATACCGTGGACGGAGATACCGTTGACGATGCTAGCGACGACGGGATCAAAATGCAAGGACGCGAGGAGGTCGCGTATGTGTGCGACGGCGTCCTCTGGGACGGGGAGGTACGCGACAGGAGTAGGAGGGATTGGAGAGGCCTTCCAGTAGCGCGGGAGGAAAGATGAGAGCGCGTGGGCGGCTGCGTCGTCTGGGACGGCGACGAGGGCGGATCTGAGGGTGGGGTTGTGGTAAAGCAGGGAGACGACGGGCGAAGGTTCGGGAACGAGCAACACGGTCTGGTAGTCGGTTGCTGGGGGGACGACGGCGTCGTCGGTGCGGAGCCATTGGAAGAAGTCCTCCACTTCAGCGTCGTACGCGGCCGTTTGGAGAGCAGTGTCGACGGCGGATTCCTGGATCCAGACGAGCTGCTCGTCGCCAGCTGGCAACGGCACGATCACGGGAGGGCTGCTTTGGACGACCTGGCTCACACATGCGTTCGGTTTGAAGATGGCCTGCTCGCCGTAAATGCCATAAAAGCTGTTCGCAAGACACGACGGGACGGACTGCGCGACGACGTCGGCGTAGGGAACGGCGAAGAGAACAGCGCTAGTCGTATCCATCGTGACCCCCAGTGGAAGGAAACGGAAACAAATAGCAACTTTAGCCGGGCTGGTATTTGTACCGCGAACCAGAATAACTCTTATCTACCAGTCCATATGGATCACTTCTTTCCCGTCGAGTCAGCCGACTCTATCCACTTCTTCGGAACTCCCCTCGAGACCAGGAATTCAGTCACCGTCTTGATCTGTTTCCCTTGCACCAGCACTTCTAGCCCCGACGCTTTTCCAGGCGTAGGAGACGCTACCAGCGCACATGTCATTTGCGAACACACAAGAACAGGTCACCGAACGCGTACCAGACGTTGCACATGCACATAACCGTCTGAGCTCGTCCGCCATCTCCTCCCCCTCGAGGAAAAACGGCTCGAACCCCGTCACCAGTGTACTCGCCTTTCTGCCCTGTCGAACCTTGACCACGACCGAAACAGGTTTCAACTGTCCCTTCCTACCAATAACACCACATGAGCCCCACTGCGAAACTGTGCACGAGTGGAAACACGACGTACTTGAGTACCGGATCTTTTCCCTCGGCCTGCACCTCGTACCAGCTCTGCATCTTCTCTGAGAGTCTCCGTACAATGTCTTCTCGCTTCAGAAACTCGACACTCTCAGGGACCTCCCCTTTTGCACATACCGTCGCGAGTAGCACTTCGTCTGTCCCGACATTGACGTACGACTGGTCTCGCGGGTTCGTGAGTTGGCGTGCGGCGACATACTTGTTCACTGCAGACTTCAAATCCGAGTAACTGTACAGCGCCGAGGAGCTGTATTACATCAAGCGAAACGAAATCAGCCAGTCTTCGTAGGGACGAGATTGGGGAGCACGTACTCAAACCCCCCCTCGGAGAAAAACTTGGCGGATCCACTGGCAGCATGGGGCTTCCACAACTCTTTCACCTCCATTTCTCGCACCTTGGACTTTTCCTCTTCCTCTCGTTTCCCTCTCTTCTCTTCCTTGAGCTGTACATCTCGAAGCGACGCATATGGGTGGTGTGCAACCACATCAGGGTGGGTGGCCAACACACTCATCACGAGCGGTTCAGGTTTCATGTCTTTAAGTGACAAAATCCGTTGCTTATCCAGAAGCTTGAAAAACGCGAGGAGAGACTTGTAGCTGGAGTGCTTGATGTCGATCTGTGGGTACGAGGACGACGCTTCACTGGATGACGACTGTGATTGTTCATCAGACGAAGACTTGTGAACGAATGCAGGCCGGAAAGGCAGGATGTATGACGAGTAGAAGGTGCTCGCCGGAATGGGAAAAGACGCAGATGTAAGGGAATTGCGCGTGGTCTTGATGGCTTGGAGGACGGCAACGCGTAAGATGTCGGAGACCTCTGCTGGGGTTTCACTCGCGGCATGGTTTCGAGCGGATAGATCTCACCTTCCTTGGAGATCGCCGGTACGCTCGGAGCGGAGGTTGAGATTTTGGGAACAGAAGCGGGCGCCAGCGATTCGGCCGGTGGCACAGCGTTGGATGCGGCGCCGTTCGTCCTGTTCGGATCATTGGCCACATCGTCGGGCACGGACTCATCAGCGCCATCCGGTTCCGACTTTAGCGCGTCCTCGTCTTTTCCACTGTCTTCCTTGACCTCGATTTCGCCCGGAGGATCTCCCTTGTTTCCCATATCGAACAGGTGGTCTTTCCAGGTATGCAACACATGAACGGCTTTTCCCTTCGTACCTGTCTTCAACGCGGCCAAGTTCACTGCCAGTCGCCCGATTGCGAGTGGAGGCCCACGCGTTGAGGTAAATCCAGCTGTGTGCTGCACGACGCTGACGAGCTGTTGTGCTGAGACAGTCGAGCTGGATACCTGAACGACTGAGTAGATGGGCCAATAACGATCGATCATGTGAGGTCCGGCTTTGGAAACTGGCTGGGTAAAGCGGGCGTGTACTTACCACCAGGGATCATGAGGTCGGCACCCCCCGCGAGGACAGGTATGACTGCTGCTGGTGTGGAGATCCACGGAAGCAGATCATATTTCTTCCATAACGTGTAGACTAGGATGTACAGTGACACAGAACATCAGAGGGTGCTCAATACACCAGACATGACGTTAGAAACGAGTGATACCTGTAGGAATAAGATCATCTGCACCCTTTCCGATGGTGAACCAGAGTGGATCGCCCTCGGACGACAGATAAACGACCTAAGTGAGAGCGCGAAAGGATGAGCATCAATGTGTCCGTTCGAACGTGGGGTGATGCGGATACGCACGCCAGGATCGTCGGTGTAAGTTGCAACCTTTTGTGACATGAGTCCGTCTGGCACGAGCAGGTCGCCGAGATCAGGGGATATGCCATACGTTTGTATGACGCGCTGCTTCAGTTTGCGCCGGTCAGAGCTGCGAAGCGGTGCTGTGGATCGTCCAGCTGATGTGGCTGTTATACATTTTCATGAATGAGGACCTACCTGAAGTTTTGATATTCGACAATGGTTTCTTGAACATCGTTGGCAGTCGTCCAGAACGTTCATGGCCGACATTGGCGAGGAGTAGATAAACCTAATACCTACCGTAAAAGGCAAGCTCTTACTGACACTCGAAAAAAAGTTTTGCTACTACCAGCTATGCCTCGCGCAACATCAGAACGTTTCTCGAGGACACACCCGTCCTCCATAAAATCTGCGGCAGCAGGTTCCTCCAAAAATCGCGACAATGGCGAGGGCAGCTCGTCAGGCGTTCGAAACCCGATCTTCAACACCGAGCGATTTGGCCAACATATCCTCAAGAATCCCCAGATCGCGCAAACGTATGCATCGATTTATCCCGGGACCACAGCTTGATCACACCCTTTTTTCCCCCGTTACATCAGAATTGTAGACAAGGTGCGCCGCTGGCATACACCGAATGGTTTCTGAGCTGATGCCTCCCCAGGCTAATCTCCGTCCTACGGACAAAGTCCTAGAGGTTGGTCCTGGTACCGGAAATCTGACGGTCCGTATTCTCGAAAAAGCAAAACATGTGACCGCCGTAGAGATGGACCCTCGGATGGCGGCAGAAGTCACGAAACGTGTCCAGGGAAAGTGTGTACAAATGTCCTCCTCTGCAGCTGAATCTAACTCGCATACTATCTCAGACCTGAACAACGAAAGCTCGACATTATCATTGGCGACTTTGTCAAAGCTGACCTGCCCTATTTCGATGTTTGCATATCCAATACACCCTATCAAATCTCGTCGCCGCTCGTCTTTCGACTGCTTTCTCATCGTCCTATATGCCGCGTCGCCATCCTCATGTTCCAGCGCGAGTTCGCCCTTCGATTAGTTGCCCAGCCCGGTACAGAGCTATGGTCGAGACTGTCTGCGAACGTCCAACTCTATTCCAAAGTAGACCTACTGATGCATGTCGGGAAGAACAACTTCCGACCGGCACCGTTGGTGGAGTCATCCGTGGTGCGCATGGCGCCGCTTGATCCACCACCGCCGGTCAAGTTTGAAGAGTTTGACGGGCTCGGTCGGATAATGTTCTCACGGAAAAACAAGACGGTTCATGCGACGTTTATGGCCAAGGGGGTGATGGAGATGTTGGAAAAGAACTGGCGGACGTGGTGTTCGTTGCAGAACAAGGTAATCGATGTCGAGTCGCTGCACTATGCGTGACGATCTCATCCGTGTTTAGATGATCGATGATAGTGTTGGTATGAAGGCCAGGGTAGAAGAGGTCTTGAACTCGACAGGGTATTCGGAGCAGAGAGCAGCGAAGATGACGGTGGACGATCTTTTAAAGTATGTTTTTTTCTGACGAGTTTGTGAGACGAGGGTTCCTGACATGTCGGCGACAGATTGTTATCTGCGTTCCATGACGAAGGCATACATTTTGCGTGAACAAGACTAGGTTTATATGTAGTACACTGATCACGTGACAATCATGTGACTATTGTAATAAAGTCACGTGAAATTGATGGACGCGAAACAGGGTGATGTTGTGAGAAAAAGAAACGTTTTGAATGGGCGTCGCTGGCTTGTGGGAGGTGACAAAAAAACGGTTGCAACTATTCTCATTGACCAACGTCGACTTTGTAGGTTCTACGCCCCGCTGGGCAGGTTCGCTCGCTCACTGAGCTCGCTGTCGAGGACGGCTTCAACGCCAATCCGTCTCATCAGCGTGGTTTCCGCATCGGCATTGATGCATCTATCTGGTTCTTCCACGCGGCCTATGGCAGGGAGGGTGAGAACCCAGAGCTTCGCACCCTCTTCTTTCGCTGCTGTCGTCTACTCCAATCGCCCATTCTCCCACTCTTCGTCTTCGATGGTCCAAACAGACCTGCGATCAAACGCGGGAAGCGCGTCGGTGGAAACGCACACTGGCTCACCCAGGGTATGAAGAACATAATCGACGCGTTTGGTTTCGAATGGTGGGTTGCCCCAGGCGAGGCCGAGGCCGAACTCGCCTATCTCAACAGAGTCGGCGTCATCGATGCAGTCCTCAGTGACGACGTGGATAACTTTCTCTTTGGTGCCACCATGGTCATTCGAAAGTCCGTCCTTTCGCTCTCTCTCTCTCTGTGCGTTGTCTGATCTTGTTGCAGCCCGAGTAATACGCTCTCGGGTAACCGCGCTCATCCCGTCAAAAACGCACAAGGAAAAGACGACGGAAACCATGTGGTCACCTACACAGCAGATGCCATCCTCTCCGATCCTTCTGTTGCCCTCTCTGGTCCAGGGACCATCCTTATCGGCCTTCTCTCAGGTGGTGACTATATCCCTGCTGGTCTCCCTGGTTGTGGCCAGAAATTTGCAACTGGTCTTGCCCGTGCAGGTTTTGGTGACTCTCTCGTGAAAGCCATCAAAGAACGTAAAGGTGCCAGGCTTGATGCCTTCCTCGATCAATGGAGACAAGACATCAAAAATGAACTCAAGACCAACAAAAGCGGTCTTCTACCCTCTAAGAAACCCTCCCTCGCTGCGTCGCTTCCAGACGACTTTCCCTCACTAGCCGTCCTCATGTCCTATGCAGACCCCCTCACTTCCGAAAACACGCCTCAAAAGGGGAACCGTAAGACCCCGCTCGGCGTGTGGAGAAACGATCCAGATCCAATGAGAATCGCCTCCCTCTGCGAGCTCTATTTTGAGTGGGGGGTCAAAGATATCATTGTGCACAGATTCAGAACTGTGCTCTGGCCAGGCATTGTCTGCAGAGCGGTTCGTAGGGCTGTCGTTGACCAAGATACACGTCAACGTCCCGCACTGGACGGTGCACGCCGCCCTGGCAGCGGGGACGATGATGACGATGACATCGTTAGACCTTCATCACCCACAAAACGAATCTCTTCTACCCTCTCCGGCCTCACACTTTCCTCGCCCTCAAAGAAGTCCTCAGCTTCGGGTACATCTGCCTCTGACCCACCTGGATCTGAACCCTTCACGCTCTCATCACTCGTTTCGCTCACTTGCCCCGCATCTCCTAGCTCATCTCGCACATCCTCACCAACTTCATCCGCTTCCGGCCAGTCTCCGCTCCTCATGGAGGTTCTCTCCCAGCGCACCCACGTCTCCACCGATTCCACACTCGAATACCGCGTCCTCGTTGACCCCACCACGCTCGTTGAGCGCGCAGAGAGCGGCGTAAAAGGCATCCGACCTCCCCTCGTCGGCGGGTTATTCGGCATCGACCCCGAAGACGAAGATGGTAGCACGCTCGACCAAGACGCAGACGAGAGCGGAAGCGACATCGAGCGCCTAGAGACCGCCGCTGTCGCTGCGTCCAAGTCGGGCACAAAGAAACGCAAGGCACGTCGAGAGAACCCGACGACGCCGCTTCGTTTGTGGTTGCCCGCGTGTATGATACGAGCAGCGGCGCCTGCACTAGCGGATGCGTATGAAGAAAAGCTGAGGTCGCGCGAGGAGAAGAAGGCGAAGCGCGGGACGAGAGGTGGGCGGGGTGAGCGTGCGAGGACAGGGGGTCATTCGGCGTTGAAAAGAACGAAAGTGAAAGACGTTGCGGACGATGACGACGACGAGTCTGTGCCCAGGCCTTCCTCTTCCAAGATAGCGGTAGGATCGAAAACAAAGACCAAGGCTGTAAGGGTTGGTGGCGGTGGAGGGAGGAGGAAGCCGAAACAAGTATCGGAGGCACAAGATGATGCGTACGAATTTATCGACTTGAGCGCCGGCGAGAGTCCATGCTCGTCTGATGGGGAGGGTGTCAAGGAAAATACCAAGGGCAAAGGAAAAGCAAAGGAAAAGACGGGGCGGACCGACGCTACGAAGCCAACAACAAAAGCGAGCGGAAAGCCCAACGCGACGAACGGGGAGGCGGCGACTACCAACACGATGAAAGAGTTCTTCAACACGACGAAATCATACACTATGAAAGCGACCAAGTCAAAACCATCCACTTCTCGGTCCTCTGCGGCCAAGGCATCTACGCTGAACCCTGTAGCTTCGAAGCGCGTACACGAAGAGGAAGAAGAGCAGGACTCTGTGGATGTTGCTATCCCACCTTCGTTACCGAAATCGTCACGTCCGCTTGACCTTCTCCGTGCGAAGGCCAAATTCAGTACCACTGCTCCCAACCCAACCTCTAAGCACAAATCAAAGGCCACAGCCGTTTCGAGATATGAGGAAGAATCATCATCCCCAAGCTCACCACCCTCTCGACCATCTGGATCCAAGCCTAACGCAGCAAGTTTACCCTGCCGGCCAGCTCAACCAGTTCCCCAAGCGAGGAAGAAACCTTTGTTTGTCGACGTTTCAGATACAGATTCGGATATCGAGGTGAGCAACGTTCGACGACCGCAATCTGGCACGACAGCGACTATCTCTGCGTACGACGAGGTAGGGGGTAAAACCGGTGTAGGGAATGGTGACGTGGTCAGTCTTGACACCTTGATTGGAACGAGAAACTGATGACGCAGATACAGAGCGTGAGCGTTGGTATTGGCAAAATGTTGTCGACATTTGCATCTGAGAAGAGCACGGGCGGGGCCGTGGGTGGCGTGATCGACCTCATAGCAAAAGGAAACACATCGAGGTCGAAGAGTACTTCGTCGACGTTAATGCCCACGGCTTCCTGTCCCCCCGTCCGCCCTGTTTCTGCTCCTGTTGGTACAGGCACGATTGGCCCTACGCCAATTGAACGGTCACCATCGAAATTGGCCCATATTCTCCTCCCCCAATCAATCTTAGAGAGCCAAGAAGAGGAGGAAGGGAGCGAAGGAGACGAGCTACCGACGTTTCATCGCGGTTTTGCAAAGTCGAGGGGCAAGAAGGCGAGAGCGATGATTGTCCAGCTTGCACCTCGGCCATTTCCAATGCAACTTGCATCCGGCTCACTCGTATCTCCCTGTGCTTCAAGGGTCGGGAGCAGACACGACGACAAGAATCACGATGGTGACGTGGTCGAAATCGTGGATGTGTTCACGACCCCGCGCGGGCCTTCCCCGCCGCGTTCTCCGACACCAAGCCCTTCGCCTGCCAAACCATTGCCTGTCCATGCCTCAGTTGAACCAGCCACGTTCGTGAAATCAAAGCAATCAAGCGGGTTCCCAACCAGTCCTACCAAGTCCAAGACCCAAACCGACACTGAACCACACAAAATGACGAAACAGCGTCGCCATGTATCTTCGGATTTGGACACACAGGTATCAGGAAACGAGAGGAACGGGATACTCAAGTCACCACGTAAATCGGCGGCACACTCGTCACCGAGGCACGTTCCCCGTGCACGTGGACGCGCGCCGTCTCCGACACCATTGGCGTTGCCTCATTCTGCCCCTCGCGCAAAGAATGTCGCATTGTGGACAGGTGATGAGGGATATAATGCGCCAGACGGTCGTCAACCACAGCCATTGGATTCTGGATCTACGCGTATAGGTGGTGATGTTGGGTGGAAGCCTCGGCTGAGCGACGCTTCTGCGATTTACATCTCGAGCGAGTCCGAGGACGAAGGCAACGCAGGATTCGGTAATCATAACAGTGAAGGTGGCGGAGAGACGGAAATAAACGAGGATCAGGATGTGTGTACAGACCCTGACGCGGATGGATGGGCCGACACGGGTATGATATTGTCTGCGCCGCCCTCTCCCACTCGCGCCCCCCCTCTTCCCGCGAGTGATATCGTTCCCGCCGTTCCAGCTGCAGGAATTGCACTTCCTAATCCTGCTCGTGTGCCCAAGTTCAAGCCTGCTCCTGCTTCAAAGATGGACGTGCGCGCACCGTCAGCCAAATGTCAAGTATCTGATAGGACCACATCCACGAGTCTCAAGGCTTCGACGAATGATGAAGACGGCGTTGCACTTCCTCGCCCAGTGCGACGCGCTCCTTTGCTCGCTGCACGTGCCAGGCGAAACAAGGGTAGAGACGACGACGTCATCGACCTCACCTCAGACTAGGTCTGATGTCCTAATTTGTTTCTGTTGGTTTTATCATTTGGATATTCGGGCATTCCGTTCGATCGGTGGATGACCATTAATCTCATGTACACATACATACTTGGTATCTAGCACGCGTCGATACCACCGTAGAGGAGTTGTATCACTATTAATTCATTCGACAATGTAAGGTTGGCCTATTGTACAAACGGTTGATGCATAGCAAGACTCGGGAGGACGAGCCTGATGTTCCGTAGATCGTCCGACGGTCGACATGTTTGTGGCGAGAGCCAGTCTTTAAGCATGCCGGCCCGGATCACCCACCGGTCCATTCGTCATGAACTAGGACCTAACCCTCCCCCCCGGGCCAGTGTCCCTACCGCCCACTACATATTACGATCGCATCCAATCCTGAAACGCGCGCGAAAATCGGGGCGATATGACCCGGGTATATACACAGATCATTATTCTCCTTTCGGGGGGTTGGTTATGAAGGGTCCATCATGGTTGCGGAGAATAATTTCGACCACACCATTAGAATTGATTTCAATACAGAAATTTAATGTCCGTCGGCCCCAACTCCCGACA
>JBBPNR010000468.1:0-23394 GCA_038091015.1 Boletus vermiculosoides
ATTGAGAGATGACACGCTCGATGAGGGCTGTTTGGGACAGGCTAACGGTATGGGAATCATGGTCTCGGGAGAGGGTAATGCCAACACAGAAATGCGTGTCGCTGACATCGGAGACCTGCCAGACAGATTGCAGTTGGGTGCAAAAGGATACAAGTGTTTCGCGTGAGCTGCCTATCATGAAGAAGTTGTCAACATGTATGGCTACGATGATGGTTTGGTTGCCGAGGTGTCTGTGGTAGATGCAGTACTCGCTTTCCAGTCAGGTGAAGCCCCAGAGGGACATTTGTCAGTGGAGGGTTTCATTCCAGACGCGACTGCTTTGTTTCATACCATATAGCCCCTTCTGTAATTCCCAAACCCAGTCTTCATGGTCTGTCTCCATGAAACCATTGGGTTGCTCCATGTAGCAGACCTTGTCGGGTGCTAAGATGCCATTGAGATAGGCTGTCTTGATGTCCAGTTGTTCCATTTCCCAATTGAGGGTGGTGCTGATGTGAGCAAGTATGCAGAAGGATTTGAGATGCATGGTGGGGGAGGAAGTTTTGGAATAGTCCTGGCCATAGACTGTGGTGTACCTGTGACACACATAACGGGCTTTGTAACGGATAGGGTTTCTGTCTGTGTCACACTTCAGTTTGAAGATGGCACGGCCACACATGATGCGGCACCCAGGAGGTACTGCAGAGCATGGGACAAGCCAGTAGACACCCATGTGTTTGAGAGAGTCAAATTCCTCGTGTAGGGCCTGGGACCATTCAGTTGCCTGTGGAGAAGCCATGGCTTCAGTGTATGAGGCCAGGTCAGCAGGGAAATGTAGGCTGGACGCATAGACATCAGAGGTGAAAGCATCAAAAGAGTGCTGTATGTCTGTATGTGGGTCGTCATCATCATCATCCTCACAAGCCAGGAGGTCAGGGATAGGGTTGTCAGCATCAGGCGCGGCAGTGGCATGTGTGGGAAGGTGTATGTGTTTGGAGGGAGGGACATAGAGAATACCCTGAGCTGCGCAAGATTTCTCTGATGGTATATGAGGGCAGGAGGAGTGATGTGGTTCGGCAGGGACATTCAGGGTGTGTGGAGCCGGGGTAGTGGGAAGGCGAACGGGAGGGTTAAGGTCTTGGTGGGACTTGATGAATGTGATGTGGTAAGTGTTAGAGTTTTGGCACACCCCCAGTCTTTTTCCTCTTCCTTGACCGCGTGCCCTTACACAACTGCTCCTGTCACTGGACCACCCGCCTTGGCGCATTCTGGCACTCGTTTATGCTCGACGTGACACGTCTTGCAACCTGCCTGCCTGCCCCCCCTGTACTGCCCTTCCCACAGTACTCCTTGACATGACCGCCCTCCCATGTCCCGATCCTGGATTGTCCCCAGATCTTCCCACCCTTCCCCTCCTTTAGGGCCGCCCTGCCCGACCTCCCAGATCCACACAGCCCCTGCTGTACTCTCGGATCTCCCCTGCACTGCCCTCCAGTGCCTCCCTGCACAGCTGTCCTCCTGTGCCCTTCTCGGCGATCCCCATCCCACAGCCCCTGCTGTACTCTCGGATCTCCCCTGCACTGCCCTCCAGTGCCTCCCTGCACAGCCGTCCTCCTGTGCCCTCCTCGGCAATCCCCGTCTCAGTTGAGGCCAAATCTCTCCTCGACATCGCCACCCACCTCGTGTTGCACTCCGACTGCACTTCACCCTTGTGACCACTCACGTGCCATCACAACACATCGCGCCACGACGATTCCCACGACGCGTCCTTACGCTCGTGAACTTCCCACGCAGGACCCCTCCTGCCTAATTGGGCGATAACCTCACCACACTACTTCCGGGTTTCCTTATTAGGATAACGGACTATTACCATATCAGGTTAGACTGTGCATGGACCACCACTACCTAATTGGGATATACCTGCCCTAAAGCCCTTACGGCCAGGGTATATAAGTTCGAGCTCCTCTCGAACCCCTCTTTCTCTCTAACCTTGATCTGATACCTAAAGTGTACACCTTACGGTTACTCTTGTGGTATTCATCATCCGTTCCCTGCAACATTCCCTTGCTTGACCTCCTCCTTGCCCTCCCCTCCTTCCTTCTTCGTTGAAGGACTCCACTGACAACTCTAGACCCCATCTAGGTTCTTCTAGATCCCCTCGAGTAACTAGTCATTACTCTCGTGGTCCAATGGCTCGTTGCCGTTGGCTTGTCTTCCGGTTCTCCACCCCCGTTGGGAGAACCCGTCCACTTCAACGTTGACCTCACTACCCCTCATCCTCTCCCAGGTCAAGGTCAACTGACCTTCTTCATCTAGGGCTCTCAGTCGTCGTCTTCCTTGGGGTACTACTACTAGTATCCCTTGTCGTTCGTCACCAGGCTCACATCAAGCCTGAAGGTATCCTACACCGTTAGGACCAACTAGAGTTAGGCTCAAGGCGGCTCTACGCTTCATGTCTACTTGTACGCCTACCGGGTGGTAGTCGTTGTTACGACCTGTAACAATGGTACACGTTCGTGTGTAAGTGTCGACTTAGCCTCTCCTGCGAGAAGTTAAGTCGAGACCTCGTTCCTATCCTAGGTCGACTCCGAAGGAGTTAAGGATGAACGGCCTAGCAGTTGCTAGCAGTACCTGGACTGGCCAGGAGTTGGAAGAGTAGAGGATGAGGCAGCGGTGAGGCAAGGCACGAGGGAGGGGATCTCGAGGAACGGAAGTCCACACGAAATAGTGTAGATTAAGGTTAAGGAAAGAGAAGGATACAGGCGGCGCCCTAATATATATACTGAGGACGTTTAGGGCCGGTATCGGAGTCCGAAGTATAAATAAGGAAATGACGCGTCGCGTCGCAAGGCATGTGAGATAAACAGACCGTGGAATAAGGGGGACACGAATAGCCGTGAGAGAGGCTATGAGGAGGCAGTGTCTGTGAACGAGTCATGATAAGTAAGAATGAGTCAGAGATAAAAGGGGACTGCCAGAGGCAGTGAAGAAGGAGTCAAGACGAGTCAGAGATAAAAGGGGATTGCCGAAGGCAGTGAAGAAAGAGGTGTATCTGGAGATGTCCGTCTGATGGTCTAAGCCTCGAAAAGAGACTCGTCCAACAAGTCAGCCCACGTGGAGGGAGGGATGTCATAGTCCCTTAGGTCGGAGAAGAGGGAGGAGAAAAGGGATGCTCCAGGATGGTCGAGGTGAGAAGGTAGGGAGACTGACAAAGGGTTTGGAGTCGGTAGGCGAGAAGGAGGAGACGTAGAAGGAAATTGATAAGGGGTCTCTTCCAGAACTGTAACAGTATCTCTCCTATTCAGCTTGGAGGAGGGCAAAAATAATGAGATTGAGAACAATGGATAGTTCTCTAAGGGGAATGATGGATATGCAGAGATTGATCCCTGTGGTGTGCATGTGGTCGAGGGTGTTGTTTTGTAGTTTGAGCATGGTTTGCTCAATGGCAAGGATGGGGGTGGGAGAGTCTCTTCCATCAGGGCCCAGGATGAAAGTGGTACTTGTCTGGACCCTAAAGGCCCAGGGGAGAAGGGATTGAAGGGTGGTGTATAGGCAGTATTGGTGGACAAGGTGGACGAGCATTTCATTACACAAGAAGGAGAGAGACTCAAGCACCTCTGACGTTTGGGGTCTTTCAAGAATGCTGACATAGAGGAGGAGGCAACTGATGCAGGTGGAGAGGAGAATGGAGTGGATGAAGGGGAAGGACATTGGCAATGGAGATGATACTTACTGTAAGAGAGAAGGGTTTTAAAGTCTGATCTTTCTTTTATATTCCATAAGTACCACCTTGGTGTTCCTAAGATGGAATTCTGGTTCCCACATTCGTTCTAAGTCAGAGTATCCATGCCAGTGTACTAGGTACTGCCTCCTTCAGGGCATTCTGTGGTGGTTAATTATTTCCTCCACCTCATATTCTTCCTTGGTTCCGAGGGGTTCCAGAGGTGGGCATTGGAAATTTGGTCCATGTTCAGAAGTTTCCCGATAGGACAGTAAGAGTGAGACATGGAAGACATCATGGATTTTCCATTGCAGGGGAAGTTTCAGCTGATATGCAACCTTGGAGATTACAGTGGAGATCTCGGATAGTCTAGTTCAGCATGGAGAGAGTTTCCAGGAAGGGATTTGTAACTTTAGGTTGTGGCTATTGAGCCACACCTTATCTCTGACCTTCCACAGCTGAAACCAAGAGAGGTTCTGTTTCTTCATTTTCTGCTGGGCAAGGGCATGTGCAGCCTCTGCTTCTTTCTGAGCTTCATCTAGGTTAGAGAGCTGGTTCTCAAGGGCAGGGTTAAATGTTCTTTCAATTGCCAGGTAAGAGCAAGGGGAGTATCTGAGCATCAGGGCAAATGACAACCTGTGGGTGATGGAGTGTTCCACAGAGTTATGGGCAAATTCCACAAAAGGCAAGAGATTGAGCCATTTCTGGGGGATGCCATTGCAATATATGTATGTGCAAGTAGGTCTCTAATTCCTGATTGTACCATTCAGTTTTCCTGTCCATTTGGGAATGGTATGCAGTGGAGAGTGAGATGTTATATCCAAGAAGATACATGAGCTCCTTGGCAAAGGCCAATGTGAATTGTGGGCTTTGATCGGAGAGTAGGTGGTTGTGGAGACTGAATTATTTGAACATGTGTTCAAAAAATAAACAGGCTATGCTAGCAGCATCCACTATTTTCACACAAGGGGCCAATATTACCCCCTTTGTAAGCCCATGGTTGACCATGACCATGACAGAATCAAAACCCCACACCAATGGCAGATCAATAATCAGATCCATGGAGAGGTGCTGGAAGGGATGAGTGATGGCAAAATCAAGGGGAACAAGGGGGAGAATGGTGGGATGTGTCTGTACTTTGTATGCCTGGCAGACAGTGCAGCCTATGACATAATGCCACACAAAGGAGGAGAGGCCTGGCCACCAGTAATCATGGAAGAGGAGTGCAACAGTGCAGAGGTGACTGCTATGGCCTCTCTTGAAGGATGAGTGGGCAGTGGTAACAAAGTCATGGCAGGTGTCCAAGGGGATGTAGAGGCAGTTCTTGAAGTACAGGTGACCCTTGATGTAGGTCCAATCAGTAGTGACTGTGTGGCCGATAGGAGGGGATTCTTGCTTCATATAGTGGAGTGTGTCCAACACAAGGGGATTGGTGGCAGAGGAAGACCAGATTTTGTCAGCAAGTGCTAAATCAATAGTATGGACTTGGAGGTCAAATGCATCAGAGGACAGCATCCAGATGGCCATATTGTCACCAGAAGTATCAATGTTGTCCTTCCTAGACAGGGCATCTGCAGGAGCCATTTGAGATCCTGGGAGAGCAATATAGGACAGGTCAAAGTCCTGCAGAAAGAGCAGCCAGTATGCCTGTTGGTGAGACAGCTTCCACAGC
The DNA here is from genome assembly GCA_038091015.1 of Boletus vermiculosoides. NCBI lineage: Eukaryota > Fungi > Basidiomycota > Agaricomycetes > Boletales > Boletaceae > Boletus > Boletus vermiculosoides. The sequence continues at coordinate 5,373 of JBBPNR010000468.1, forward strand.
TTTTTGAAGTACATCAAGTTCTTGTGGTCTGTCTGGACCACCACAGGGTGGGAGGAGCCCAGTAGATACTGGTGCCATTCCTCTAGAGCATGTATGACAGCGAGTAGTTCATGGTCAAAGACATCATAGTTTTGTTCTGCCTGTGAGAATGTTCTGGAGATATACCTGCAAGGGCACAGATTGCTGTTGGAATCAGATTGCATCAAGACACCACCCAATGCTGTGAGGAAGGCATCAGTCATAACAGTGAATGGTTTGGAGGGGTTGGGGAAAGCTAGGACTGGCTTCAAGGTAAAGGCATGCTGAAGCCCTTAAATGTGGTTTCTTGGAGAGCATCCCAGTACCAAGGCTGGGTCTTTGAGATGAGGTCAATGGGAGGATAGGCAATAGTGGAGAAGGAGGGGATGAATTTGTGGTAGAAGTTGCAGAATCCGAGGAAGGACCACATGTCCTTCATGTCCACCAGGATCTTCCATTTGTCAATCACCTTGAGCTTGGCAGGGTCCAGCTTTGCTCCATCTTTTCCAATGACCATTCCTAGATACTCCACCTGTTACAGTTAAGGAGGAGACCCCTTATCAATTTCCTTCTACATCTCCTCCTCCTCGCCCACCGACTCCAATTCCCTCATCGGCTACCCCACCACTCCATCTCAACCATCCCAGCGCCACCTTATTCTCCTCCCTGTTCTCCGACCTCCGGGATTATAACATCCCAACCTCCACGTGGGCCGATCTCTTAGACGAATCCTTCTTTGAGGGATGAGGCTATTCCTCATCAGACGGACATCTCCTTGTACCACCCCCGGATACTTCTCTTTCCTCACCGCCTTCGGGTTTCTCCTTTTATCTCTTATGACTCTTACTTACTTATTATGACTCATCCAGACACTGCCTCCTCCATAGCCTCTCTTATGGCTATGTGTTCTCCATTTATATCCTGTCTGTTTATCTCATGTGCCTCGCGATGCGACATGTCTCTTACCTTATATATCCTTTGGACTCTGCCACCAGCCCTAGAGTCCTCAGTATATATATTAGGGCACCGCCTGTACACCTCCTTTCCTTAACCTTAATCTACACTATTTCGTGTGGACTTCTGTTCCTCGAGATCCCCTCCCTCGTGCCTCACCTTACCGCTGCTTTATCCTCTACTCATCCAACTCTGGGCCAGTCCCAGTACTGCTAGCTCAGCTAGGCCGTTCGCACTGAACTCCTATCAGAGGTGACCAAGTGTAGGAACGAGGTCTCGACTTAACTCCTAGTAGGAGAAGCCAAGTCGACACTATATGAACGTGTACCATTGTTACAGGTCGTAACACCACCTCAGGTGTGGCAAAGGTACATTTCATGTTTGCAGAAGCATTGGAGCATCTTCTGTGTTCATTCCTCATGTAGCTTCACATCCACCAAGTGGATGAGGAGGTTGTCCATATAGATGATGAGCCATCCTTCCACTATATAGTCTTCAAATATGTCATTCATAAACACCTGGAACATGGCAGGTGTTATGACTGATGTAACAATGGTACATGTTTATGAACATCTCATCTTGTTCCTATCCTAGGACAACTCCAAAAGGAGTTTAAGGATGAATGGCTTGACCTAGGTCAACAGTACTGGAATTGGCCCAGAGTTGGTAGAGGGAAGGATGAGGTAGGGTGAGGCAAGGCACAAGGGAGGGGATCTTGAGGAATGAGTTAACAACACAAAGAAGTGTATATCAAGGTTAAGGAAAGAGATAAGTACAGGTGGCACTCTAATATATATAGTAAGGTACTTTAGGGCAGAGATCGGAGCCCTAAAGATATATAAGGTAAAAATGTGTTGCATCACAAGGCACGGAATAAGTCAACAAGGATAAATGGGGATATGCATTGCTCATAAAGAGAGGATGATGAAGGAGGCAGTGTCTGTACAAGTCAGAGATAGTAAGTAAGAGTCATGGAGAAACAGAGAGTTCTGGAGGCAATGGAAATGGAGAGTTCTGGAGGTGATGATGAAGGAGAGTACCCAGAGGTGATGAGGCACAGCCTATCCCTCGAATAATAACTCATCTAGGAGATCAGCAAAAATGTTGGTGAAAAGCAAGGAGCCAGGGTGGTCAAGCTGGGAAGGAGGGGTGACCAATGAAGGGATAGGAGTCAGGAGGTGATGAAGAGGAGGAGAAGGAGAAAATGGGTATGGGGCCTTCTCAACTGTAACAGTAGGGAAGTTGCATATTCTGAAGAATATGACCACAGGTTCAAAAAGTCCCAAGGGGGTGAGGAAGGCTACATTCCACTGATCTTCTGGCTTGATCAGAACATTGTTGTAGCCCCACCTGACATTAAATTTGGCAAACATGGTGGATCCCTTGAGTTTATCCACCAAGTCAGAGATAAGAGGTAACAGGTAGGTGTTCTTGATTGTATATTCATTCAGATACTAGTAGTCCTGGCAGAGGTGAAGTTTCCCATCCTTTTTCTGGATGAAGAAAAAAGAAGAAGCCTGGGGGGACTTTGATGGAGTAATCTTTCTGGTCTTCAGGTGTTCTTTGATAAACTCTTTACATGCATGTTGTTCTGCAGGGTTTAACAGATAGGCCTTGGCACACCACAATATGAATGAGTCTTTTAACTCAATGGTGTGGTTATAGGTTTGAGAGGGAGGCAGTTTCATGTCTTTCTTGTTAAAGATGTCCTCGTAGTCTTGGAAGACCTCAGGAATAGTAGTGGTCGCTTTGTCTTGTTGTTGTGCTATTGCTGTGAATAGCATAGTTCATTTCAATACAAACTCCAGTATATTTCTGTGGGCACAGAAGAACCTAGCACACTAGACTGGCATCCATTTTCTGAACCCTTCGTGAAGTTCACACTGTATCCATTCTTTGTCATCGCTGCCTAAGTACCTCATAAGGTACCATTGTTTCAAGACCTCAGGGTTGGTGCCCACAGTGACTTGATATAAGGATGGCATGATTGTTACACACTTCTCTGTCCAGTGAACATCTGGGTTAATTGACCAGAACCAAGGGATTCTGAGGATGATGTCATCCTTGCCACAACTAAGAATGTAAAGGTCCTGCTGTTTCTTTATTTCTCCATAGTCCAAGACAACTGTTGTCTTGAACTTTATGATACCCAACCAGTTTTCAGTACCATCTGCATTCCAGGCCTTGATAGGCTGGCGAAGTCTGGCAATTGGCAGACTTAGACATTTGACTGCTTCCTGATTAATGAAGCAGCCTGTAGCTCCTGAATCCAAAAGCACACGTGTCCCAACAATTTGCCATCCTGTTTCCAGATTGAGATAGGAATATGAATAGAATTTGATCTTGATCCAGAAATAAATACAGGGGCAATCATTACAGAAGGTACTGTCATTGGTTCAGCCCTTCCTCCTAAAAATGTGCTGGTGCTGGGGAGCTCCTGGCATCCTCTGGTGCCTTCCTCATATCTCCTCCATTGGGGTGGGTACTGGCTGAAGATATGGCTGCAGGATCCTCTTTGGTTTTGAGGACATGGATGTGTTCATCATCCCACATAGCAGCTTCCTGTCCCTCCAATGGGACTCCTTCTTTGTCAAGGAAAGGATCAAATAAAGACCTCAGTGTCCTCAAAATCTCATCACTACTTTGCCCATGTGAAAGGTTCTTGATAAATTCATCCAAAGGGTCTGTGGTGGCACAGGATGATTTCCCAATGACAGGTTGGGTCTTCACAGCTTTGGTTTTGGCACTAGTCAGGCCACCACTCTTCTCATAACCTGGATGATTTCTAGTAGTAGAACATCCTTTCTTCTTGCAGATGAAATATAGGTGCTTCCTAATGCATTTGAAACATTCACCAGCACTGATGGTGATCTTATCAACATCCATAGCATTGGGATCACAAATATGACCATGGCCTCCATAAGCTGGTTTTGACCCCCTCCTGATATCTCAGATCTGCTTGAAGTTGCCCTTGATCTCAAACCACTTCTTGTAGACATCTTTCATGGAGGTGGTGGTTTGGAGGGTTCTGGACATGGTGAGCTGGGTAGCAATCTGGGGGTTGAGCTCTTGCAGGTATCATTCCAATAAGGCATTGAACTCAGTGATCTTGGATTGGACCAAGAGAAACAAGTGTTACGACTGATCATAACAATGGTACATGTTCATGAACATGTCTTGTTCCTACTCTATGATGACTCTGAAGAGTTAAGAGTGAATGGCTTGACCATAGTCAACAGTACTGGGACTGGCCCAGAGTTGGTAGAGGGAAGGATCAGGCAGAGAGGAGGCGAGGCACAAGGGAGGAGATCTCAAGGAACAAGTTTGATAACACAAAGAAGTGTATATCAAGGTTAAGGAGAAAGGTAGGTACAGGCAGTGCTCCAATATATATAGTATGTACTTTAGGGCCAGTATCAGAGCCCTAAAGATAAATAAGGAAATGAATGCATCACATTGCATAGCACATGAGATAAACAAGATGGATGGAAGGGGAGACACATAGCCTGTAAGAGAAAGCTATGTAGAAGAGCAGTGTCTATGTGAGTCAAAGGAACATAAGTAAGAGTCAGAAGGAAGATGAAATGGAGCATTCCAGAGGTGATGAGGACGGGGGTATCTGGAGGTGATGAGGCACAGCCTTATCCCTCAAATAAGGACTCATCTAACAGATTGGCCCAGGTGCTGGGAGAATCTGGTAATCTTGGAGATCATGGAAGATCTCAGTGAAGAGGAAAGAGCCAGGGTGGTCAAGGTGGGATGGGGGGGTAACCGATGAAGGAATTGGAGTTGGGTGATGATGATGACAAGGCGAAGGAGAAAATGAGTATAGGGCCTCCTCAACTGTAACAGCAAGAAACTGGAGACCTATTTCTTGAATCCTCAGCTATCTCTGGTATTCTGTACAAGTGAAGTTCGACTTGTGCTTGGGTAGCAGTGTTGTAAGGGATGAACATGTTGGTGAATGCATTTCTAATTGTGGCAAAATGGGTTTCTCCATGGGATATCCTGCTGTCTTTAATCTTGGCAAGCCATGCTTCTGTGAAGGCCTTTCCTTGTCCCTTCTGCATGTGGTTGAGAAAGATATAACTCTTCACAAGATCTCTGAGCATATCATTGAGGAAAAAGTAGCCCTCCATAGCCATGAGCCATCTGTTCGCATCACCAGATTCTCTGAAGAACTCTTCTGGTAAGGTAGCTTTAACTCTGGGCATGTCATCATTGTCATTGTCTTCTTTGTCTCCTGGTTTGGGGTCATTGTTTGGTGGACCTGGAGGTTGGTTGGGGAGGAGATCTGTTTTTCTAACAAAGTCTTCATATGTCTCTCCATCATCAGGGGAAGACTCTTCCTTGGGTACTTCAGAGATGGATGGTTGAGCTGGGATGTCAACTTGGATCTCTTGTTGGGGATGGTAACCACTGGAGGAGGTTTTGAATAGAGTAGGGGATGGGGTGTGACAATGAGGTGGAGGAGATATGAAGGCTCTGGTTCTGGATTGAGAACTAATCCTTCTAGAGGATTGGGGAGAGTCAGAGTGGGAAATGGTGGAGAAGGTGTGAGACAGAGGATTGGGTTGGGATGGGGAGATGCATTGCTCTTCATCAGAAGAGATTTCTCAGCAAAGTAGGCTGTCTAGGCATACGGACTGCATCTTGCTCAGAAGTTTAGACTACCACCTGGTAGTCTCTGGGGGAGTTGGGCTAGATAGCACCAAAGTAAGGTATAACCTTGATATTTTGTTATAACTGGTGTAACAATGGTACATATTCATGTGATGTATTATCTTGTTCCTATCCTAGGTTGACTCCTAAGAGGAGTTTAAGGATAAATGGCTTGACCAAAGTCAACAGTACTGGGACTGGCCCAGAGTTGGTAGAGAAGAGGATGAAGCAGAGAGGAGATAAGGCACAAGGGAGGGAATCTCAAGGAATGAGTTGACAACATAAAGAAGTGTATATCAAGGTTAGGAAAGAAGAGGAGTATAGGGGGCACTCTAATATATATAGTAAGGTACTTTAGGGCAGGGGTTGGAGTGTTGGAACTTTTTTGCCAAGCTACTAATGACTTATCATACATTACCAAAGGATTGTATCTCATTATAATGTCTGCTAATGAAAATTTGAGTAGATTAGCTAACTTTTTACATTACAATGGCATGATAATAGGATCAAAATAGGGTTAGCATGACTTATCAGGAGGTCATAAGGGGTCGTAAGCTGGCGGTATTGACATGGTGAAAAAAAAGTTGTGACAAGCCCTAAAGATAAATAAGGTAGTAGCATGTTGCGTTGCATAGGCATATGAGTGTAAACAATGGAGGAAGAGGATAAGCATCGCCTATAAAAAAAAGGCAGTGTCCATATAAGTCATGAAATGTAAGTAAGAGTCATAAAGGAAAAGGAAATGGAGAGTTCCAGAGGCAATGAGAGAGGGAGTATCCAAAGACAGTGAGACAAAGCCTCACTGCTTGAAGAGTGACTTGTCTAGTAGGTTGGCCCACATGGAAGGAGGAATGTGGTAGTCTTGGAGGTCAGTAAAGATCTTGGCAAAGAGTGAAGAGCCAGGATGGTTGAGGTGGGAAGAATGTGGTAAGAGGAATGAAGAGAGTGGAGTCAGGAGATGAGGAGGAGAAGAAGAAGAAGAAAATGGATATGGGGCCTCTGTAACTGTAACATATTCCCATTTGTCTTAGTTCCACTTCCTACTTGTCTCTGAACCTGTGTCTTGCTTAGGAGCACAGCTCTGGCAATACTTGTACTCCAAACCTTTACAAACCCTATGAACTCCCTTACTAATGCTATGCTCCTCTGTATTATACATATATACTCCAAGATCCTTCTGTAAATTCCTCAGTTTGAATATTAGCTTATCCTCTACTCCTCTCCAACTAAGTCTTGATGACTCACCTCTGAAACCTCTGCTCAACTTGATGTTCCAACATCTTAAGTCTTACTACCTCCAATAATCCAAAATATGGGACTCAGGACTTGTGTAAGGGCACACCACATACAGTGAAGCCAACATTCCAACCCCCAAGTCAACTCCAGCATTCCAGAGTTACTACTGGAGCATGACTCTAATAGTATATTCAAACTCAAACTTGCACATGTCTCTAACTATGGCTACACATACCACCAGATCCCACACTTGTGCTTTAGGCATGAACTGCCCCCCATTTTCCAGATATAACCCTTTAAGCTTTTTTGGAAGCAGTTGATGAGGCCCTGAACTCATAGACCAATTTCAAAGCTTCTCTGCCCACCTCACTCCAGGCCCCATCTCACAAGGACATGCTCACCCAGAATCTCCTACTCTGGGAGCACACATTGAGGAAGTTGATGAAGAAGAAGAAGAAGTCAAGTCTTCTTCTCATACCAGTCAATATATCAACCATGGAGTGTCCATCTTCTGCACTTCCAATGATAATAATACTCCAGGTGCCCCAGACTTCACCAGAGATGATCCCAACAATGACCATGATTTCCCCAGAGATGACAAGAACCCCACTGATGACTCTAATGATGAGCACATTCCACAAAACACCCTCACCCTTCTCCCAAATGCCATAAATAGCCTTACTTGCTCCACTTGTTATCCCACCTCCAACTCTATCCCCCATACCAAAGTCCAAGAACTGAATCAGTTTGATGGGACAGATCCCTGAAAACTCTGAGTTTTCTTGGTACAATGCAAGTTAAACTTCCAAGACTGCCCTAAGACATTTAGCACTGACCAAGCCAAAGTCACCTTTATGCAATCATACCTAAAGGGTATGGCTCTGGAGTGGTTCAAACCAGACCTCCTCCAGATGGAAGATCCAACTCAGTGTCCTCTTTGAATGGATGATTTCAAGGAGTTTGTCCTGGAACTCCAAGCAAACTTTAGTCCACACAACCCCATTAGAGATGTGGAGCATCAGTTCAATCACTTGTCCATGAAGGACAGCCAACACATCAATAGTATGTGGTTGAGTTTAACAGAATTGCTTTGCAAGTCCAAAGTTACAAAGAAAGTGCCCTCTGGCACCACTTCTATAACAGTCTGCTGGACTGCATCAAGGACAAAATCTCTGCTCTCTGAACTCTACCACCTTGCTCAGGCAATCAATGGATGATACTGGGGGTGCAAGTCTGAAATCAATCACCAGGTGAAACCATCCAATCAGTCCTCCACTTCCAAGGAGAAATTGTGTGCCCCTGTGTCCTCCACCTCCTCTCACCCCTTTGTCCCCTTCAGAAACTCAAAAAAGCCTAAGGACTCCAAAGGTGAAGGTGCCACAACATCTCCAAAGCTGGACTTGTTGTCAAAATTAGGGAAAGATGGCAAGCTCACCTCAGAAGAATGCAAGCACTGCTTTAACAACAAGTTATGCATGTTTTGTGGTCTCACTGGCCATATGGCTAAAGATTGCCCAAAGTCCACTTCCAGGGCAGCCAAGGGTCACATGGCCACCATGACAACTCCAGAAGCTAAGCCAGAGGTCTCCACTTCAGAGGCAAAAAAATAAGTAGTGACCTCCATGACTTTGCACAGACTGGAGGTTGTGTTGAATCCACCCATGCACCTAAGGAGATACATCTCAACATGTCTGCTCTTTCTGGTCCTAAGTCACTTATGCCCACTGTCACTCTTGTATCATATCTGATCACTGCTTTTCCCATGCTTGTAGACTCTGGCTCCTCCAACTGTTTCATTAATACATTTTTTGTGAATAAACATGCATTTTCCATCTATTCTGTGCCCCCACTCCAACTCCATCTCTTTGATGGAACATCCAATAGCACCATTACCTGAGCCATTAATCTCTCCATCCATTTTGCAACCAGTGATATCACTCTGACAACATTTTATGTACTCTGCTGGACTCTACCTATTCCCTTGTTCTAGGACACAACTGACCCACCCACCACAATCCATTGATTGATTGGGTTTCAAGTAGTATCTTGTTCCGAGCACCTAAACAAAGTTTGCCAGCACCCCCAAGCTCTTCTCCACAGCCTCTGGAACCCTCTTCTCTGGCTGAAACTACTCCCTCCAATTCACTGCATTTCTCTGATCACAAGGCTCCACCCATTGCACTCATCAGTGCCCCTGCCTTTGCACTGGCTTGTCACCTTGAGGGCTCTGTCCAATTTAGCCTGCAACTCCATCCCCAGGAGAGCAATCTCTGCTCTGCTACTATTGCTCCTCCAGAGTAGTCTGATCTCTCTGGAGTTCCTCCAGGGTACCACAATTTTGCTGACATCTTCAGCAAGAGTAGGGCTTCCAAGATCACACCACATTGTAAGTATGATCTAAAGATTGACCTGGAGGAAGGAGCATCTCCTCCACTGGGTACAACCTATTCCCTTTCTCCTTCTGAACTCAGCTCCCTCCATACATTCCTTGATGAGCACCTAGCAATGGGATTCATCTGCCCCTCCTCCTCCACTCATACCACTCTGGTCCTCTTTGTCTGCAAGAAGAATGGTTCTCTTTGACTTTGTGTTGACTTCCAAGGACTCAACAAGATCATGAAACAAGATCGCTACCCCTTCCCTGCATCTCCAACCTTCTAGATGCTCTGAGCTGTGCCAAAATCTACACCAAAATCAACCTCCAGCATACATACCATCTAGTCCACATTGCCAAGGGAGATGAACAGAAGATGTCCTTCCAGATGTGCTATGACTTATATAAGTGGCTAGTAATGCCATTTGGTCTCACTAATGCCCCTGCAGTATTCCAGCGATTTGTTAATGCCATCTTCACAGATCTTCTAGATGTTTGTGTTATAGTCTATCTGAACAACATTCTAATCTACTCCAAGGACAAGGTCTTCCACAAGGAGCATGTCCAAGAAGTCCTCTGACAACTCCACAAACATGGTCTTTATGCTAAACCTGAGAAGTGTGAGTTCCACACTGACTCTACCAAATACCTAGGCTACTACATGTCACCCTCTGGCCTTACTGTGTCCTCTAAAAAAGTCAAAACCATACAAGAATGGCCAGAGCCTCAGAAAGTGAAGAACATTCAGTTCTTTCTTGGATTTGCCAAATTCTTTTGGTGTTTCATAAAAAACTACTCTAAGATCATTGTGCCTTTGATGCATCTCATGCACAAGGGTACTCCTTGGTCCTTCTCTGACAATTGTTGCTCTGGCACTCTGATTGACATTGTCACCAACCACAAGAACCTGGAATACTTTGCAACTTCCAAACTCCTGACCTGGCATCAAGTCCAGTGGCCAGAGTTCCTCTCCCAGTTTAACATGGTTGTGTGTTTCCACCCCGGATGCCTTGGCATGAAGCCCGATGCCCTCACTAGACACTGGAATGTCTATCCCAAAGAGGGGGATAAGAACTATGCTTGCATCAATCCACACAATTTCTGTCCAATATTCACTCAGAAACAGCTCACTTCATCCCTCTGAGCTTTCTATCTAGCAGCTTCAGTCCTCTGAGCTAGCAACCTTTTCAATGTGGAAAAGCTCCACAGCAATATCCTCTCTGCACTTCCTCTCCAAGCCATTGGCTAAACTTCATATGTTCTTTCCAGATCCCTCCAAGTCTCACTGGTCTGTCAATGAAGGTGAATTCCTACATCTTGACAAATGCATCTACATACCTGATGCTAATGACCTCCGACTCCAAGTTCTCCAATATAAACATGATCACCCATTCTCTGGACACTTTGGCCAGAACTGGACTTTGGAACTTATTTGCTGCAAATATACATGGCCAAGAATCAGAACATTTATCAAGGAATATGTTTCCTTCTGTATCTCTTGTGCTTGTGTGAAGGTTCCAAGACACTGGCCCTATGGGTTGTTAAAACAACTCTCTATCCCCAAGAAGCCATGGAACTCCATCTCCATGGACTTCATTGAACAACTCCCAGCTTCCTCTGGATACACTACTATACTCATTGTTGTAGATCACCTGTCTAAACAGTGCATCCTCACCCCTACACATGACACGATATAGGAGCCTCTAGCTCTCTACAGTTACATCCCATCCTTTCCCCTTTGTTCAGATATTCTTCAAGTAATCTCCATTGTGTTCTGTGTCCTCTATGTCCAGTCTGAGGTAAGTCAAGCCTTTATTTTTCTATCCAGTATGGTATCACCTATCCATACTATCTATCTGCTGTCTGAGTTATACTGGATACTACCTATATAGTCTAGTACCATTTTCAATTCACTGTCTTGTTTCTTGTTTCTTTCTTTAGTAGTTCCTTCTACTTCTCCCTACATTCCTTCCTTACTTCTATTACGATTAGCCACTGCCACCTCTAGATCCTTATAGTTCACTTCTCTGGTATCCTAGTTACCAAAGTCTTGGAAATGCCCAGACTATAAAAACTTTGTACCTAGATCTGAATAATCATCTCTGTTCACTTCTAATTTTCTTACTACAGTTCTCCTTATTGTTGTTGTCATCAATCCTCATCCTTGATTGACTCCCTTCCTCATCCTAGTATCTGGTCCTCATCCTTGACCAGATAGCTCTTATCATCATCTATCTGACCCTTATCCTAGGTCGGACTGCTCATTGTTTTGCTTAATCTGTTCCGGACTCATGTTCCCTTATCATTGTGTACCTGAGACTATTTCAGATACTCTATTCTGCTGTGGTCAGTCATAGCTAACCCTTCTCCCCTAACTTCCCTTTTACAGGACCTCCTTGGAATGAGTGTACTTGCCCCTTCTATATCTACCCTTACAAGATCTTAGACCTTGTTACTTGTTTTACAATGATTACATCTCTGGAGCTAGCAACTCTCTTCCTACTCCACATCTTCTCAAAGCACAGAGTTCCCTTCCACATTACCTCCTATTGAGGCTCTGAATTTGTGTTGCACTTCTTCTGTTTGCTTGGGAAAGCTCTAGACATCTGCCTCCACTTCACCTCCAGTTATCACTCCAAAGGAGACGGTCAGACAGAACAAATGAACCAGACCCTGGAACAGTATCTCCAAGTGTATTGTAATTACCAGCAAGACAACTGGTCCAAACTCCTGCCCCTCATGAAGTTTGCATATAACAATGCTCTGAGTGTCACTACAGGAGTCTCTGCATTTTTCACTAACAAGGGCTATCACCTCAACATCACAGTACACCCTGAATGTGATCTCATCTCCACAAAGACACATGAGTACTCCATTAACCTCAATTCCTTCCATCAGTTCCTCCATGAGGAGATGGCTGCCACCCAAAAGCAATATCAAGGACCTGTGGATGCCAAGTGAACTCCAGCACTGGACTTCAAAGTTGGTGACCAGGCATTCATCAAGGCAAAGTACTTCTGCTCTACCAGGCCCTCTAAGAAACTCTCTGAGAAAAACCTAGGGCCTTACACTATCATCACTCAGGCAGGCTCCCACTTCTTCATGCTCTGACTCCCTGATTCCATGAAATCCATACACCCCATTTTCCATGTCTTGCAACTAGAATCCTCCATATCCAACACCATTCCAAACAGGGTACAATCTCCACCACCTCTGATCAAAGTAGACAGTGAGCTGGAGTACAAGATCTCAGAGATCCTCAACTCCAAGATATACTGACAATGAAGAAATTGCAAGTTGCTATACTTGGTGTGTTGGTCTGGATATGAAGGTACTGATGATGAAACATCATGGCTGTTGGCCACTGAACTCAGCCACACCTCTGAACTTGTCCAGAACTTCCATCTCTGATATCCAACCAAACCCAGACCTCACTCCAAACAATGATAAGTCAAAATCTTACATTGCAAAAGAAAACAACTTGTACACTACAACTCCTCATCCTCTCCACTTTCTTTGCTCTCCTCACTGTCTTCCTCACTTTCCTCTCCACCCTCTTCTCCACTCACTCCACTTGCCACTTCACTTGCTCCTCTGCTCACCTGCCCCCCCAGCCCCAACATCACTCCAGATGGGCTCAATTGCCCATACTCCTCCAACTCTGACTCCTCTATCTTCACATCTGCATCCTTGTCGACCTCCCGCTCCACTTTGTATAACTTCTCTGTCTTGAGCTCAATGAGCCACTCAAGCAGCTTGTTTTAGCAGTTCAACTGCCTTAGTACTGTCTTGAAGAGGATGCAGAATTCCTTGGAAACACAGGTGGCCTCTAGGCAGTCCAAACTCACCTTGCCCAACTCTGACTCCTTCAAGCTGCTCACTCTTCCCTTTGTCTGTGCTCTCTTCTTGTTCCCTTGCAGAGATACCAGCTTTGCCCTCTTTCATCACCTCTTCATCTTCTCTGTGCCTGGCTGAAGGCACTTTACCTTCACATCAATGCAGTTCATGCATGATATCAACTTGCTGGGCCCAAGCTCACACTCAAACCCACAGCCTGAACACTGGATGCACTCTGGCATCATCTGCTCCTTCACCTTCCTCTTTTCCTTAGCAGCACTTTGCTCCACTTGGACCTGCTCAGCCTACAACAGTTAGCATGTGACACCTGATGCACTACTGACTTACTCTCTTTTTGGCCATCTCCTTGGCCTTCTTGCACTAAGCCTCAGCCTCAGCCAACCTCTGCCTTATCTCCACCTCCACCTCTGCCCTCTGATGCTCTTCCTCCACCTTCCTTCATTCTTTCTCTGCCTTCTTCTCCTTCACCCTCTGTTGCCACTCCACGAACTTTGTGGCACACAAGTTGTTGTTGTCATCATCACACTCCACCAAGTACACATTGGGCCATATCTTGATATTTTCAATTTTGGACATGATAGTAGTTGTAAAAAGGAGAATGGATAGGACCCACTGGACTTTATATGCCCCAGGACGGACATCAGCATTTTTTGACTCCGATTTTCCACTCCACATTCAACCTCGAATAGGCCTTCAAGGGTTCAGGACTAAGAGGGGAATACTGTCATATCCCAAAATCCCCTAAGTACAACTTCATTACATTACTGTGAACTCTGGTGTGTTCTCCTTAGAGATGCAACTCCTGACCTCTGGACTTTCTTATATATCTGTTTATATCCACCTCCATTGCATTCTGTCCCACTCCATTCCTCAACTATTCCCATTCATCTTAGTTCCACTTCTTACTTGTTTCCAAACCTGTGTCTCACTTAGGAGCACAGCTCTGGCAATACTTGTACTCTGAACCTTTACAAACCCTATGAACTCCCTTACTAATGCTATGCTCCTCTATATTATATATACTCTGAGATCCTCCTGTAAACTCCTCAGTTTGAATATTAGCTTATTGTTATGGTTTTGGCACCCCCCTGGTCTTTTTCTTTATCCCAGACCTCATGCCCATCTTGTGACCACTCCTGTCATCGGACCACCCCCCCTGGCACACCCTCGCACTCATTTATGCTTGATGCGAGTGTCTTATAACTGCCCAGTATCACTCCCCTGCACCATTCTCCCACGGTGCCTCTAGACACAGCCGCCCTCCTGTGTCCCCAATCCTGGATCCTCCCCAGATCCTCCCTGGAATATCCCCTTGGGATCTTCCCATACCTTCCCTCCATTGGGACCCCCCTCCTTATGCCCTACCACTCGGAACTCCCTGACACCGCCCTAATGCTGTCTCTTGAATCTTCCCTGCACTGCCCTTCAGTGCCCCTCTGCACAGCCATCCTCCTATGCACTCCTCAGCGATCCCATCTCAGTTGAGACCAGATCTCTCCTCAGAACACCGCCTTACCTCGTGACCTCTCACATGCCATCACACATGTTGTGACATGATGATTCCCATGACATGTCCTTCTGCTCATGAACTTCCCACGGCAGACCCCTCCTGCCTTTTTAGGCGATTACCTTGCCACACTGACTCTGGGTTCCCTTATATGGATATGGACTCTTACCCTATTAGATTAGACTGTGCATGGACCACCATTACCAGATAGGGATATACCTGCCCTAAAGCCCTTACAGCCGGGGTATATAAGTTCGAACTCCTCTCGAACACCTCTATCTCTCTAACCTTGATCTGACACCTAAAGTGTACACCTTATGGTTACTCTTGTGGTATTCATCATCTGTTCCCTGCAACATTCCCTTGCTTGACCTCTACTTCGCCCTCCCCTCCTTCCTCCTTCATTGAAGGACTCTGTCAACAAGACCTTAGCCCTCTAAGGTCTCTCAAGATAGAGCAACCCTGTAGTTGCTCTCTCTCTCAACGGCACACCGCCGTTGGTTAATCTCACGGTTCTCTGCTCCAGTCAGGAGGACCAGACCTCATCGACAACAACCTTGCTGCTCAAGACTTCTGCCCAAGTCTAGGTCATCCGACCTCATTGCTCTAGGACTATCAATCATTGTCGGTCTCAGGATACTTCTCCTAATATCCCTTGTCGCTCATTGCCAGGCTCTCATTAAGCCTGAAGGTATCCTACGTTGTTAGGACCAACAAGGGTTAGGCTCAAGGCGGCTCTACACTTCGTGTCTATTTGTACGACTATGGGTCATAGCCGTAACACTTATCCTCTACTCCTCTTCAACTAAGTTTTGATGACTCACCTCTGAAACCTTCACTCGACTTGGCATTCCAATATCTTAAGTCTTACTACCTCTGACACTCCAAAATATGGGACTCAGGACTTGTCTAAGGTCACACCACATACAGTGCAGCCAACATCTCAACCCCCAAATCAACTCTGGCATTCTGGAGTTACTACTAGAGCACAACTCTAATACTTGCTTCTATCTCCACCAACTTGTGCCTTATGTATCTCCATCTCTGCCCTCTGGTGCATTTTCTCTGCCCTCCTCTGTTCCTCCTCTGCCCTCTTCTCCTTCACCCTCCATCACTGCTCAGCAAACTCCACAGTGCACAAGTCATTGTCATTGTCATGCTCCATCAAGTGCATGTCAGGCCATGTCTTGATATTTTCAATGTTGGACATGATAGTAGTTGTGATAAAGGAGAACAGACAAGCCACATCAGACTTTATATGCCCCTGAGTGGACATCACTGATTTTTTAACTCCACCTTCAACCTTGAATAGGCCTTCAGGGGTTCAGGCCTAAGAGAGGGATACTGTCATATCCCGAAATTTCTAAGTACAACTCCATTACTTCTGCTATGAATTCTGGTGTGTTCTCCTTAGAGATGCACTGCCTGATCTCTGGACTTGTTAAATATATCCATATATATCCATCTTCATTCGGTTCCACTTCACTCCATTTCCCCTTGTTCCCTATTTGCACTAGTTCCACTTTTTACTTATCTCCAAACCTGTGTTTCACTCAGGAGCACAGCTCTGGCAACACTTGTACTCCAAATCTTTACAAATCCTATGAACTCTGTTACTAATACTATACTCCTCCATACTATATATACTCCAAGATTCTGCTGTAAACTTCTCAGTTCAAACATTAGTTTTATCCTTTACTTCTCTCCAATTGAGTCTTGACGACTCACCTCTGAAACTTCTGCTCAACTTGACATCCCATGTCTTAAGTCTTATTACCTCTGACACTCTGAAATATAGGACTCAAGACTTGTGTAAGGGTGCACCATATATGGTAAAGCCAAATGTCCCAACCCCCCAGTTAACTCTGGCATTTTGGAGTTACTACCAGAGCACAACTCTAACACCAGTTTTCTCTTGCTAAGAAAGTAAATGAGTGTATACATAAGGAAGAAGTTCTCCTTGGTAGCATAAAATACATAAATATTAAAGCCATGCTCAATGTCATTCAAGACAAGTTACCAATACCAGATGTCCTATAATATAAACTCCTCTTGTGTATTTCTTTGTCTTCAATGCTTGCACTTGCAGTATGGCATCATACACATGTTCCAGCATATGCAAAGAAAGTTCACTCAAGGCTTCAAAATGTTCATTAAGGTCAATATGCTCAATATGGCCAAGCCATTTCTTGAAAGCTTGGGAATTACCCCAAGCCTTACTGGCAAATCAGTTTATGCTATTTAGTAAGTTAGGTGATATCTGTATGAGTGATAAAAGTAATAAGTGTTTTGAAGGTGATGTTGTAGAACTGTGGCTTCTAGGGGCTAGTAGGGGATGACAAATTATCTTGGAATTGCCAGAGGAACAAGCCTTAGGTTTGATTAGATTGTGAAGAATCAGTGAAGTACATATATATGCTGAGAAATCAAACATGAGGCAGACAGCAAGGATGTTCTGTGGTGTGGAATTTCAAGATCTCACTAAGGATCTATTTCCACTTCATATGTGTTGAGATCACTTGTTTTAAGTGTAGCAATTAATATTTTTATATGCCTTGAGCTTTCTTGTGATATAGGATGTAGTTATATACATGTAGTGACCTCCAAAACTGTTGCAATTTCTAAACATAATCTGGTGTGCAAAATGCACTACAAACACTTGTGAGGATTGAGGCAGTACTCAAGGCAAAAGATGGCTACACTAAATACTGAGATACCCAAAACACTCCTTCAATTTTAACTGGTGCAAAACTATTGCAATGGTATTGCTGTTTTTGAAATATGTATACATATATCTCCACAGCCACTGGACAAAATCACATGTACTTTGGTTGGCCCCACAAAAGCAAAGCAAAATTCCCACAGATATTTGTGGTTGCTTCATACATCATATTGTATTTAGACATTGCAATTGTTTTGGACACATGGTGACCTTCAAAATAACTGCAATGTTTAAATACAATATGGTGCATGAAGCAACCACAAATATCTGTGGGAATTTTGCTTTGCTTTTGTGGGGCCAACCAAAGTACATGTGATTTTGTCCAGTGGCTGTGGAGATATATGAATACATATTTCAAAAACAGCAATACCATTGCAATAGTTCTGCACCAGTTAAAATTGAAGGAGTATTTTGGATATCTCAGTATTTAGTGTAGCCATCTTTTGCCTTGAGTACTGCCTCAATCCTCATAAGTGTTTGTAATGCACTTTGCACACCACATTATGTTTGTAGAATAGAAATGTTGCTCAAATAAGTGTTCTAATGACATGTCATCTTAATATGGTTATATCTCAGTACCATGGCAACCAAACCACATGACTAAGGGCTCACTTCAGGGCAAGGGTTAGGGCTATTGATGACCCTGCAATAGTTAAAGCTAATACCTTTTGGTTCTCTTGCAAATGTCAAG
>JBBPNR010000469.1:0-23381 GCA_038091015.1 Boletus vermiculosoides
CTTGCAGAGAAACGGACGAGCCTGTGCCGATAGATATGCCAGATATTATGTACTCTGATGTGGACAATGAGGCTATCGCGAAATTCCATCGCGATCGGGGTGAGTCATCTCCATGTGGTTACCCTCGTTCTCACTGTTGAGCTTTTCTCCACGTGACGGCTGCAGTACTTGCGACCGGGCACTCGGTCAGTTCTCCAACGCTCTGTTTTCCCTGAATGACATTGATGAATGGGTTAATCCAGCTCGGGACGTGTGCCATGAAACCTCGCAACCAAGGCGGGGTCGTTGATGCGCGCTTGAATGTATACGGTGTGGAAGGCCTTAAGGTTGCAGGTATGTGATATAAAATCATCTGTGACCTGCACTTGCACTTTCTTCTGACTGTTGGCACAATAGACTTGTCCATCTGCCCGACCAACGTTGGAAACGTACGTCACTCTCATTTACACAACCTGAAGGTCAATGTCAAAGTCGCTGATCCATACCTTTCCGGTTAGAATACACACTCTACTGCGTTGTTGATCGGGGAGAAGGCGGCAACCATTATTGCAGTGGATCTGGGTGTGTGATTGTATATGGTTGTACTATAGCACTACATAATTTGGCACGATGAATAGCGGAAGATATATGTTCTCCAGTTCAGTACGGAAATGTACTATGGCCCCATACCTAAGTTGAGGTGGACATAAGAATTATCCCGTGTGGGCGGTTCCTACATGTCTGTTATATATTCTCCTTTGTTCTTACTGATAGTAGCGTTATGGGCACATCTGAAACATCTCCTATGGAGATTTTCATCAGACTTTCAACCGTTACTTTCAAGGCTTGCCCTCTGTATGGAGCCACATTTCTACTGGGGAACATATATCTCTTCTGCTATTTATCACATAGCTTTTACGCTCAGATCCTCTGCGGTGATGCCGCCACCTTCTCCCCAATGAATAATGCAGTGGAGAATGTATTCTAACCAGAAAAGGATTCAGAATGGCCACGATCTCGTAGGTGATGGTCCAGCTAAAGCAATAACGATGTGACCTTGTCACGTCGTCATAGGTGCAGTCCTGGAGAAAGAAATCCGTGTTTTGATGGATGAGAGGGCCATCTTGAAAGGAACGGGTTGGAAGAGATCCTAAGCGCGAACTGGAGGTTTGATCGGGCAGTATGAATTCAAGGTGTGAATAGCTGATTAGGGGAACACAAATTATTATGGGACTTCAAAAGCTGAAAAAGTTATTCCAGTACGAGATCAAATGACGTGGATTGGATCACAAGTGGAATGCTTGGGTTCCACGAGATCAACTTCTCGACAAAGGGTTTTGGAAGGTGGTACGACAATTTGATGATCCGGAATCATCCCGAGATGTGCTGGTGCGAGAGGAACGCGTGCAAATCTGGTTCGGAAACATCTGGAAGATAATGGGCTGGATGGAGATATCGGGGCTTTCTGGAGGTAAGAAATGTCAAGGCTGTGATATCATTCAATTGACGGTTCGACTAAGGTCAGAAGATCAAACTCGTTGATTGCAGCTCGGCTTTGGGGCGATCCTCAGGTGCGATTCCTAAGAGAGGTCTGTGATGCGTTCTTATGTAGATTCGAGTGCTTGACACCCACCAACCTCTTGGGTGGCGAGGCGTTAGGTAAGCTTGCAGTTGCAACCAAGAATTGCACACCGGCGCAGCTGTAAGTTTCCCGCGGTTTTGTGCCGACCCCGATCGAGGCCTAATGGTGGTAGTACTCATGCACGCGCAGGTGATCATAATTAAATCCCACAACCACAAGTTCCTATCTTCTCTATACGTGTAATACATCAGGACACACCTTCTTTCATTTATCACTCATTAGAGTAACTCAGATTCCAAAATCTGGGAAATCAAGGCTGGACGAATGACACATGAAGGGAAAGCATCCGTGATTGGAGGCAACCGGGGTGATGCGGAATCACCGAAGGGAAGGAATCCCAATACTCCTATTCGCTCGCGAGGGATGACGAGTCCGGTTGCCAGTGCGTCCAATACTACGATCCTATGGGAAGCGGTGCAGAAGGAGGAGCTGCTGCAGCCAACGGGGTTGCTGCCTGAAGAGGAAGAAAATGACACAAACCCAACTGAAAGCACCCCAGGAGAGACTGAGGAGACTGTCAGGAAGCTGGCGTGGCGTACCCACGAGGATACTGACAGCGACGAGAGCTCTTGGGGGAGCAAAAGGGAAGGAATTCCGGTAGTGACCGGGGGAACCCTCACACAAAACACGCATATAATATTTTTACATTCCACGGAAACATCCCCGACAATGATCCAAGATTACCTACTAGTAGAATTAGTAGAAACGCGTAAAAAAATGCTTCCACTCAACTTTCACCGTCTATATTTACGTCAGGATCAGTGTAACCCTAGCTCCAAAGAGGGCTTTTATAGCTAGAACGACTGTAACTAGGGTATCATATGTACATTATATCGTAGGCACCAGTAGTCGAGATAGTCGAAAGGTCCCCATAAACTCTTGCCAAGTCCGATCAGGGGGTTGCTACTTGTTACGATCATAAATTACTTACATAATGGTTGATGTGATGAATGGTGCGCTGTTTGGGCTTGCACAATGCAGTCGTTGGGGACTGTGCATCGAGTGCCAAGAGCACAGACTTTTTTATATATAACTTGGCCGCCTTCTTCGAAGCTTGTCGTTACGGCGCAGTTGAGCAAATTGCGGGCCGCTCAACCTCCTCCTACCATCTACCCTCGATCAACGGATGGACCCCAGTCAACCTTCTCTTGTCTGGCTCTGTCATCATGCCGTGGTCCCTGTCATGATCCCCACAGTAACTTGAATTCATTTCATCCAGCCGTCGGCCCATCACACACAAGGCGGATCGTACAAATGTTTGCCCACCCTTCAAGAGCCCCATTGTCGAATGTGGCAGGACGCCCATACAATCCCTTTTTTTCCCATAATATGCTTTCTCGAATGAACAATGCCGGGCCATTGAATACGATAGGTTCCGATTACTGGGTATCAAGTAAAATCGGAACCCGAACCAAAGATCAAGTTGTAAGAGGGGCATTGCAAGCGGCTTCAATATCGATCTTCATATATGTGTAAAAGAGTGCGACGTACGTTTCGAACGTTGGTCGGGCGAATGGACATGTTTGGTGAGCCCACGTTAGAATTTTAACTCGGAAAACATGGCAAGTACAGGCCGAGGATGGTTTTATATCATGTATCTGCGACATCGAGGCATGCTACATCCCCGCGGAGTTGCCCTCAAATGGACCAATTCAGAAACGTTCTGCAGGGGTACTGTCCGAACCCACCCTCGAAATTCCGGGGATAATAATCATCCGTCTGGTCCCTGGCGGGTTTTGCACGGATGGTGGCCCGTCTGCCTTATATACTACGTGTCCCATGACCTTGTATTACACACGCTCCTAGTTGTGCGTCTTGTATTCTTTTTAACATCTGCTCCTCCAAGTTGGTCCTATACGATGTCTGCAGAGTTTGACATCATCTTTGCCGGAGGTCAGTTCGTTTCTACTACCTCTTGGTTACATGCGCTTTACCGATCATATACCAGGCGGAACGACTGCGTGTGTCGTTGCAGGGCGTTTAGCTGCCGCAGATCCATCTCTCAAGATCCTCGTCGTCGAAAGTGGCCAGCACTCGCGTGATGTCCCTAGCCATGTCCAACCCTACAGATACGTCGAGCACATTGTGCCGAACACCACCACCCTTTTCTCCCACGTTAGCAAGCCGAGCATGCACCTCGATGGGCGTGCTCCCATCTTTCGATGCGGCCGAGGGGTGGGTGGCGGCTCCGCTGTTAATTGTGAGTCATAAGCAGTGAACTACTCGTACCGTATTTCATCCAGTTCGCTTCACATAATTCACGTCGCTGTTGGTCTTGGTCTCGGGTACAGTCATGATGTACGTCCGAGGCGCGGCATCAGACTACGACGGTTGGGAGGCGTTTGGCAATAAAGGTTGGAGCTTCAATGAACTTCTTCCTTTCATCAGAAAGGTAAACGCATCACTGGCAAGACGTCATAACGAGATGATTCATAACCATCTATGTAGCTCGAAGCGTTCACGCCCATATCAGACAGATCAACACATGGTTACTCGGGACCGATCCAGATATCTGCTGGTGGAACTGACCTTGGATTCGGAAACCAGTTCTTGAACGTGGCGAAGGCATACGATCCGGACCGCCCACAGGTTGATGATAGCAACGATTTCAAGACAGCAAATGCGTATAGCGTGAGTGTTTTAATTTAGTCGGCGGGTGGACTTACGTCTTTTCTCTCCATTAGCCATGCTACAAGTAAGCATTCAACGAAAAGAGGACAAATACTCGCCAACTAATTTTCCACTGACCGAAGATATATCGACCCTGTCACCGGAAAGCGCTCTGATGCTGCTTCCCGATACCTATACCCGCATTCAGAAAATCCGAATTTAAACATCGTGGTTGGGAAGTGCGTGAAACGCGTCATTATCGAGTACGTTAGACTTTAAAGCATTACATATGAATTAGCTCATGCCAACGATAGGAACGGGCGTGCGGTTGGTATCGAATACACGACAGACCCGATATCATGCGAAGGGGCCAGTGACGAGCTCGTTACCGTGAAGGCCACCAAGTTGGTTGTTGTTTCTGCTGGAGCATTTGGTTCTCCGTCCATTTTGGAAAGGTCAGGGATTGGAGCCCCATCCGTTCTCGAAAGGAACAACATCCATGTCCTTGTTGACTTGCCTGGCGTCGGAGAAAACTATCAGGGTGTGTCGGTGCACTGGAGTGTTCTCGTTTCAAAAAGACACATTTTATTTTACAGACCATTTTGGTGCTTGTCCGGCATTCTACGCGTCAGATGAGACTGAAACAATGGATGATGTGTGGAGTGACCCAGAAGCAATCGCCGGTGGGTGGTTCGAGTCTTACTGACTCTTACAAAGCTATGTATCATGTTGATATGGTTATCAGCACGACTGAAAGAATGGGAGGGCAATGGAACAGGGAAGATTGCTCACAAGTCTGTCACCGTGTTTTTTCCTACTCCAATAGGTTGCTGAGTACTTTCATCACAGTGGAATTGAAGTCATTGTGAAAGTGCGCCCGACTGCAGCACAGTTAACATCCAATGGCGCAGCGTTACGGTCAAGATGGGATGCATTTTTTCAGTGCAGTCCCGACAAGCCGATGGCTATGATCGCTCCATTTGCTGGGTATGCCACGATCACATCCTTGGCTTATGAATTATTCACCTTGATTGTCTTTCACTAGTTTCCCATTGGATCCATCCATGACATTTGGTCGGAAGTTCCTCTGTGCGGTCTACTATATTGTAAGGAAGTACGGCAGCTCTGTTCCTCGTCCATCGCTCTGACATTGGTATTCGAGCTGTACCCAGAGTCAAATGGCAGTGTACACATTACATCCAGCGGAGATGTGAACTCACCTCTGGACTTTGACCCTGACATTTGCTCCAAGTATGCCTTCCGCATCCTCCATTGCTGTTTCCTGTGCTCATGGAATTGATCACCAGAGCCGGCGATGTCGCGCAGTTCGCTCTGTTGTACAAAATGACACGCGAACTCTTCAGGCGTATTCCCGGATATCGGGGAGAGGTGGCTGCCCTTCATCCGAAGTTTCCCCCTGGTAGTCCTGCCGGTTGTAGAGAAACGGACGAGCCTGTGCCGACAGATGGGCCAGATATTGTGTACTCTGATGTAGACGATGAGGCTATCGCGAAATTTCATCGCGATCGGGGTGAGTCATCCCCATGGGACCACTCTCGTTTTCACTGCTAAGCCCTTCTCCGCGTGACGGTTGCAGTACACGGGACCTGGCACTCGGTCAGTTCTCCAACGCTCTGTTTTCCCCGAATGACATTGATGAATGGGTTAATCCAGCTCGGGACGTGTGCCATGAAACCTCGCAACCAAGGCGGGGTCGTTGATGCGCGCTTGAACGTATATGGTGTGGAAGGCCTTAAGGTTGCAGGTATGTGATATAAAATCGTCCTCGACCTGCACCTGCACTTTCTTCTCACTGTTGGCACAATAGACTTGTCCATCTGCCCGACCAACGTTGGAAACGTACGTCACTCTCATTTACACAATTTGAAAGTCAATGTCGAAGTCGCTGATGGTTTTTCATGCCTTTCTGGTTAGAACACATACTCTACCGCGTTGTTGATCGGGGAGAAGGCAGCAGCCATTATTGCAGAGGATATGGGTGTGAAAATTACCCATCAGCAAAACAGCTATTTTGGTACGGAGTTCTGAATCACACGCTCACAGCGCATTTTCACAAACTCATAGTGCATCCAAGGACCGAGTAAACTGTAATAGCACCACAACAAAGCATCAGTGCAGTACAGAAATGTACTATAGCTCCATACCTAAGTTGAGGTGGACATAAGTATTACTCCATGTGGGCGGTCCCGACGCGTCTGTTATATATTCTTCTTTTGTCCTTGTAGTAGTATAAACTATCGAGGAACTTGCCAAGTGTCGCGTTTGAACTACACTGTCAGGCCGAAAAAGAAAGGACCAGCAACGGACGTCACGCAGCCACCATCGTGATTCGTGAGAGGGGGCACTGGCCCAAGCGCCCACCAACATTACCACGAAACTCTTCTATCGCCTTATTATCTTCGATAGAGTACACGGTATGTGCCAGTTGTGCTGTTACTGTCGACCACCATATGGTGGGTGGCAGACCAGCCTTGAGCAATCTTCAAACCGGTACCATTCTCCCTTGATTGAAATTCATTCCTTTATTTAGTAACCGCCTTCCTTGTTTGGTACCGATTTTTTCACTTACTTATTTCCTTGCTTTCCTTCCCTTACCTAGTAGTAGCTAGTCTTCACGACACGCTTTCGCTACCTTCCTTTTTTATGGTACAGTAACTCGTATACGCATAGATGACGAATATGCGTGGGAGAAATCACTGGTGATTTCCTTCTTCCAAATCACCTTGCTAGCACCTGGACGCAAAAGTGCCTGAACGCTACTGTATGAATCTTACTGGTAAGCGCTAGCCCTCTCAGTGATATAACGAAGCGGAGCCTCTATTCTCACCGACACGAACGTCGACTTTCAATTCTGATATCAGTGCCATACGATATCCAGGCCTTTCCCTCTTTTTTGAGCCACTGTGTGTGTCAACAAAGCGGGTCCCGGTCGAAACTCGTCTGCCAAGCCTTTACTGAACAATGCGCCTTGGTTTGCTCACAACTGTCAACATGTTCTGTTCACATCTGTCCAGCCACTCGCTCAGTTGTAGCTTAGTAAAGCTGAACACTAGTAGCATGCAACGACCCCGCGTCCCAATTTGCTTAGCGTGGCTCAGAGGCTCTCAGGGGTTGGGGGTCGCATGGGAGCCTACGGGCTCCCATGACAGAGGTCATGTTATCAACTCACGCAAATATATTCCCCAGTACCTACCAGTGGCGTGTCACTGACAGCTCCTTTATCCGTATTGATAAGGCGGGATAGGCGCAGCTCCGCCCTGCTTATCTTGCAATGAGAACGTCCTCACAACTCCCAGGCTTCTTCATCACGACTTTGTTCCTCCTCCCTTCTTGCTTATTGGACACTTGAAAGTTCATTTTTCGAATGGCTACTGCAGCTAACTCCGTCACTCACCCAACTCTTATTCAGGTGAGAGCTTACAACTGCTAGCATTGGATTACTGCTTCACATATCATAGCTCGATCCATTTGTGTAAGCATGACCTGCTGTCGGCTTTGGGGCCGCTAACTTGTGTTAAATACCAGACCTGCGCGGGAGCAGAAGGTCCGTACAGATGTTTGACCATGTACTGAGTATCAGGCTGACAATGTATACATAGGGTATACACAACAGATGGCAGTATGTTGATTCATGGGAACCAGGTAGACGTGCTTTGACTGTCCTTATCTAGTCCTGAGATACCCCCCGTTTCAACCGTAAAACCGGGCGAGGTACGTGGATCAAGCATCGCATGTCTCCCATTCCCGAACCTTTCCTAGGTATTTAACATCGAATGCGTTGGTAGGTCATCGCCACGGAGAAGCATGCTGTGCTATCACTCACAGGTCACAACTTGACAAGACTGGACCGGTGCCCAGATTGGAAATAACGACTGTATGTTCTGGTCGTGTCGTCCCCTGTATCGTTCCTTAATATTGAGCTTGTTTTCTAGTTAGCGATGACATCCGCGACATTGATCTTACTTCTGTCCACAACTTATCGGGCCCGATTGCCGTGGAGGGTGCAGAGCCTGGCGATTGTCTTGTTGTCGACATTCTGGACGGTATGGCCTAAGAAATAGATCTGTCAAATGTGCTGATTTGGATTAATTGTAGTGAAACCATTTGACAAAATGCCGTGGGGGTACACCGTGAGTTCAGGTCATTCATTTTGGGCAAAGACACTGACTTGCCACAGGGCATCTTCGAGCTGGAAAATGGCGGCGGTTTGTTTGGTAGGGTACATATATTCGATGCCCATCGCGATGGTCTAACAAGCTTGTCTCCTTCCAGCACGAGAGTTTCAGAGCAGAGCGGCTAAGGCCATCTGGGACTTTGAAGGTGAGATTAACGATACTCGGAACTGCCTGCCAACGAGCCGAAAATGGAACTAGGTGTCTATGCCACATCGAGACACATTCCGGGCGTTCGTTTCGCTGGCGTTTCTCACCCCGGATTGATCGGCACGGCACCATCTCACGAACTCCTTGCTACCTGGAACAAACGCGAAGTGGGTTTGATCGAGGCGCACGCTAATGTTGTACCTCCTGTTGCACTCGCCCCCCTCACTAAAGGGGCATATGTCGGCCAAGCCCTTCCAGCTGATGTAAGGGAGAGGATATATCGCGATGGTGCACGTACCATCCCCGGGCGTGAGCACGGAGGAAACTGTGACGTGAGTGATGATCCTCCAGGCGGTCTGCGTGCATTGCTGATAATTCGAGTATAGATCAAGAACCTGTCCAAGTAGGCTGTCTGTCTGTTAAAAATGAGTCCCTTATGATGTTATGTTCCTAGGGGCTCTCGGTGCTACTTCCCGGTCTTCGTGAAAGGCGCAAACCTCTCCGTTGGCGACTTGCACTTTTCACAAGGTGATGTACGTAAAACTATTTCTTGGAAGGGTCGTTTCCTTATGCAGTTGGATGCTAATATCGATATCTACGTAGGGAGAGGTATAGTCGATCATCAATGCTGACGTGACTATAGCTGACATTCATCCATCAGCTTTCCTTCTGTGGCGCCATCGAAATGGTGAGACATAATCCCACCTTCCCGGTATATGTATTGGCTAACGATACTCGTAGGCAGGCATCATCAAGTTCAAGACCAGTATCATCAAACGCGGCGTCGAAAAGTTTGCGCTAAAACAGCCCATTTTCTTGGTTTGCATTTTGGGATATTTTCCAGCGACGGATTCTAACCCCCTTCGATAGCCCTCCCCTGTGGACCCGTTGTACTCGGCCAAGGTGAGCCAATCCGACCATCGTTTTTCGACAGCGATGCTAAACAGAATCCAGCTTATATTTGAGGGCATCAGTGTTGACATTCGTGCGTGATGTGATGTGCTTCGTCTCCGTTCGCTTTCGCTGATGAAGAGACAGACGGCGATGGGACGCAATACTACATGGACGCGTGAGTGCCATGTTTTGTGGACAATCCGCAGCGTTGACATGCTCTCAGTACTGTCGCGTATAAGCAAGCTGCGCTCAACGCGATCGCGTACTTGCAAAAGGTGTGTATCAGTAATTGCCATGGTTTCTGAAAACTGTGTGCTTTGGAGACACGGCTGATATCCAATGGTTCTAGATTGGCTACAGTGAGTGACATCTTGACCTCGACCCCACGGTGTTCAGAGATGACAAATGCTCGAAATACCTATGCATCTAGCCCGTGAGCAAGCATGTACGTGCCCATTCTTTATTTCGCTGCGATGGGAATGGGGTTGTTTCCGTTCTGACCTGGACCGATGTTTCACTAGACCTCCTTCTCTCGGCCGCCCCGGTTGAGAGCCACGTCGGTGCTGTCGTGGTACGTATCTGACCTCCCCCTTGGGTGAGGTACCGTTAACATGTATGCTTCTATGACAGGACTCTCCCAATGCCTGTGTTACGCTCGCATTGCCCCTCGGTATCTTCGAGCACGTACGTATAGCTCCCCCTTTGCCACCCACAATGACAACTGCGCTAAACTGCACCACCCCGCAGGATATATTACCCAAGGAAGAGGGCTTGAAGAAACTCGACTTTGGACAATGCGCGATCCGCAGCGACGGTGTGCTTTAGTGCTCGTATACAACTTTCCTCTCCGCGCGGATTGAAATGGCGGAACGAGACCAAGTGTATGGACACGAAAGAATGGGATACAAACGACGGTAGATGTTATTGCTTGTATATCACATGTACATCACCCATATGAAACGATCCTCTGCAACAGCTATGTATGTTCCGATAGCAAGAATATGTTCATGAGGCTCAAACGCAGGTGCTAGGAGCGTGCCTGCTCGAACAGTTTCAGGTCCTGTGGGGCACACACCTCCCAAACAGCTTTCAACACCTCCGTTCCCGGGTTGACGTCACACACCCACTTAAACAACCCCGTTTGCTTGCCCTTCCGCCCCCCTGTCGTCGACCATCGCGCAAGACACCCCTCTTTCACGGTCACACTCCCTTCATCTATCTCTGCCAACCCCTTAGGCTCCTTCGGCACAATCGTGATACGTGGATACGTGGGCAATGGGATGGAGCTCCGTACAACAACGCTCCGGATCTGCTCTGCGTGTGTGTTGTGAATGACCGTCGCGCTCGTGTACGTCGTCGTGGCTTTGCCCTTGAACGCGGTGATAGAGGGCAGTGCGTCTGGCACGCGATTGTGGATTGTCTCCACGCCAGTGTCGACCGCGAGCGAGCATTCCAGTATCTGTGGCAACTCGGTAGTCTAGTGGAGGTGTTATGTATATGTATATGCCGGGTCAGGAGGCAACACATCAGATGGACGTCAAAGAGGGTGGTCGTTGGACGAGACATGTTTGTTGTTCAGATAGGTCTTGACGGTGCCTGGGAGCAGGACGTATTCACTTGTGTTCTTGACCTCGCACTGAATATTTTGGATCGAGTATGGCCGAAAGAGGGTCAGAAAATGCCACGCACTGTGTAATAGACGCGGGTGTCAGTACTGGGCACTACGACTCGCATGAACTCCGCCTGGAGAGAGAACGAGGCAACCAGGACGTGATGCTTAGAGTGATCAGAAGGAATGAATATACATCCATTAGCCACATGCGTAATCGGATCCTTGCTACCCTGAATTCCCCGAAGTGCAAAAATGTGAGTAATGGTTCTGACTAGACTGACGGACGGCGCATACATGAGAAATATTCTGAGATGGAGCATCCACTCGGGGAACCTCATCTACCACCGGAGTTGGCGGCCTTGGAGGAACATAGGGGGACGCGGACATTGGGGCCCTCCTCATTGCTGCCTGTATGCGCGCAACTGGAGGAGGAGCATTCAGAGGGACTGCAGGGCTGGATGTGTTCAGGGAGTATTGGGTACGATATTCCGGGGGTTCGATCACTATGGGCTGGGGCTGGGGCGCAATCGCGGGTTGTCGAACGATGTGCGTCGGTCCGAGACTGATGTCGATCCTCTTTGGCTCAGGAAGTTGGATCAACTGCAATACCTGGTCCGCCGTTGTCAGCGCCAAGCTCACGTTTTCCCAATTTTCGCCCGTCCATTGGGTGACCGTGCACCGAAAGTCGAGCCTTACCGTCGGCGACGGTGTATTTCCTGTCATTGTAATGTGGAGATCGTATGTTGGCTTCCACGAAACTTGCTTGACGACTAGAGACTGTCACCACCTTGATTGGTAAATCCCTACTAAGCTTCGAGAGACGCTCCTTCTCCTCCGTGATTCTATTGCCGACGTCATATAAGTTGGTATCTAGCTCCGTAATCACAGCAGAGCGTGTGACCCCAAGCTCGACAAACTCGTCAAAGAAAGTTACCATCCGAGCTGCCTCAGGCTGAGCCTGAGACTTGCATTGCGCGAGCGAGCCATGTAGGTTGTGAGGAATGTGAGACTTTGCTGCCTGAGGCGCCTCTCATCTTCCAGTCGCAGCCGTTCCGTGTCCAGTTCACGCAATGTCTGGCTGGAAGGGGTAGAATTCTCGACAGAATGCTTGGCGACGGAAGTGTGGTAGTGATCCAGGATTGTCACGTTCCCCGACATGGATGTTACTGAGACATTAACAGAAGGCTGACTCGGAAGACCATCCGGGAGATGGACGATCTCGACAACTGCGGTTCATCCTACAATACTCTGCGTTAGATTGAAAGGGGCAAACAAGGTACGAGACGTCCCTACCTGAGAGCGGAGGAGGGACAAGGGGAAGGTGCGAGTGATCTCAGCGCTACCCGAGCTGAATAGTTTGACAGACTTGATGGGGAAGTGATTCGCTTCTGATTGTTGCGTCTTGCAAAAGAGCCTTAGTACTACTAGCGACCATATCGACTCTCGAGCGCGAACACTGAAAGTCGTCAAGGACAAGCTATGAAGGACTTAAACCATCAACTAAGGCGCTTTTTTAAAGACCATTGGCAGAAGCAATGCAACATCCTGTACACTACACAGGATCTCGCATTTTCTCATTAGAATCCCATGATGATAATAATGCTCCTGAGAAATTGCAACCACCGCTGAAAGAGAAATTATTGGACGCGAGCTTCGACTACTGCACGGGCAAAGATATACACGGTGACGAGACGAGAACGGAATAAGTCAGGAGAGATCCTCCAGCGCTTCGAGCCTGACGACTTGCCTGATCAATGGGATTAGAAAAGCCACCACTCTCCAAGTAAATTTGTTTACTTGCCTATCTCTGACTGCCTCTTGCCATCTCTGGAGCTTGGCAATTTCATGCAATTGGAACCCATAAATCCGTGGTCGATATCTATCCGCCTTCAAAGCGACACTGGCTGTGCTAACGGGTTCACCGATGACTTCGGGTACTTCTGGTTCCTCCCTCGTGCGTCTGTTCCTCTTGTTCGCGTCGGTCTCGCTGACTCGAGGAGGTGGGGCCGGCTCAACAGGGCCGGCCTTTGGAGGAATGAGATGCGGATAAACCATAAAAAGTAGATGCGGGAATGAGGTGCCAAAATATGCCCCATCGATGGATCCATGTCGGGAGGATTTGGGAGAATAAACGTCTTCACAACGACCACAATAGAGCTTGACTGATTTCTCGTATGGAATATCGCTTAGACCGACGGGTAGGAGAGGTTGAGATTGGCACAAGACTCTAGGACATCGACCGAAATCTACTCTCTTGAATTTTTCAAGCTGGAGGGTATAAGATTTGAGTTAGGAAGAAGGACCAAACACATACCATTTTTGCGAGACCGCGTGCCGTGACGATCCACCGCGCGTGGATAAGACCATACAATAGGCGAGCTTGAACATCTAGAGCACCCCGAAGCTCATCCTGGATGTCATCATCTATAGGATGGGGGTAAACCACATGAACTTTGCAAACAATGGTGACGAACCAAGGTTATCCGTGATTAGGTCAAGGGCTTGCGCATAGTTGGAAACCTCGTTGTTGAGGCCCGTCAAATTAAACCTGTCCAGGATATAGTCCTCTTCGACTTCACAGAAGTATTCGTTGCCTTTCGAAGACAGAAACCAGGATATCCACTACCGCAAGCCGTCGTTAGATTCGTTTAGATGGCATATTGAGGTGCCTCACCGAACTAGACAATCGAGTGAGCGATTTACTTGACCGGATGAATGAGGGCAACCTACTTGGAATAATCAGAATCAGATCCCGTAGAGGCATCGTCCACTGCACGACCGAGCATCGAATCAGTCCTCTACTGAAATCTGTCGTTTCCACACTGACTTGTGACAGCGCAACTTGACTTGCAAGTCCTTCGCTAATTGCAGCTGGGCGAACACGGGAAGTGGCGGTGCAGGCTAGCCCGTTCGGACCTGATAGCCAAACCCAGAAAAGGAATGAAGTTCACACACGCTTCCCACCTCCCGCCAAACCTACAAACAAGACCGGAATCATACAGAGTTCTCACATGCCAGAAGCTGTTGTTCTGGACATGCCAACAGACCTTCGTTCCACCAGCGCGCACGTATCTCCCTTTGAACTGGAAGAAGATATCAAAAACAGCAAGACCCATCGAGGACTCACCGCTGTGACAGTTGACATTCCCGATGCGAGTAAAATCCAACGGACTGATACACCACGACCGCCGCCATTGTGGAGAACACCCGAGTTTTTCTTTTACTACTTGGTGGCCGCAGTCGTCATCCCTGTCATGGTCTGGGTGCCAATCAACTTGAGTTCACGTGCGTCATTCTATCCAAGTACAATATTCATTCTCATCTATAAATTATATCCAGCCACGCACGCCAACTATGCATTCATTCACCACAAATTAAGTCCCGGCTGGCTGTTCGGTCGTCAAGTTGTAAGTACATCCATCTAGTGAGATAGAGGGGAGCACGGACAGACACTCTTTATATGTGATCCAACGCACATCCAGGACAACAGTGATGCTCAATATCGCGCGTTTCGAAACAACGTACCTGCGCTTTCCTTTCTGGTACTCGTAAACGTTGCACTCAAATCGATATATACTCGCTTTGCAACTCGCTCAATATCAGGCGCACCAACCGACGAAACATTCCTCGTTCCTTTTACTATTTTCTTTGCTATATTATACCTCATCGGACTGCATGGAACAAGCACTTTAAAGATATTTATCATTTTGACTGCCAATTATTTCATTGGGAAATCTTTCGCTAGATCACGGGCCGGTCCAATCATCACTTGGATCTTCAACTTTCTCATTCTGTTTGCGAACGAGCGTAATGAAGGGTACCTGTTTTCGAGCCTTCACTCTGATCTAACACCATTGGTAAGCGAACCGTTTTTGTATGCCACACCATCTCACTTGTCGTCAGGACACATTTAAAGGGCTCTACCCCCGCTGGCAAATCAGCTTCAACATCACAATGTTGAGGTTGGTGTCATTCAACATGGATTATCACTGGGCATGTACATTACCACATCCACCGGAGGTCCGTGCCGGTTTATCGGTCCGCTTAAAATCTCAGTCATTTACTACAGCCGGAGTCAACTCTCACCGAAAAGCAACGAAGTACTCTCCCTCACTCCCTCGAACACTACACCTATGCAAACTATATCGCCTATGTGTTGTTCCCCCCGTTATATATTGCTGGTCCGATTCTGACCTTTAACAACTTCATGTGGCAGGTCCTCTTTTTTTCCCTCCGTCGTAGCCGGTCGATTTAATCAAAATATTCTTAGCTGCGTCAACCAGTTGGTATTCGACCGGGAACTCTCATAGGCTACTTGACGCGGTTCCTTATCAGCTTGCTGACCATGGAATTTATTCTCCACTATATGTACGTGGTCGCAATCAAGGAAACAAAAGCTTGGCAGGGTGATACACCTTTCGAGCTGAGCATGATCGGCTTTTGGAACCTCATGATTGTCTGGCTGAAAGTAGGTTCTTGGGACAATTGCGGTTGTTTACATTAACTTCTCATTGCTTCAGCTTCTTCTCCCATGGCGATTCTTTCGACTTTGGTCGCTAGCCAGTGGGATCGATCCACCGGAGAACATGGTTCGATGTATGGCAAATAATTACTCTACGCTAGGTTTTTGGCGAAGTTGGCACCGTTCGTACAATTTATGGATAGTGAGGTAAGAGGTTTTCCGACCCCAAGTCGCCATCCACTAACAGGAGGTAGATATATTTACGTTCCGCTCGGGGGCACCAAGAACGTAGCCATGACCACAGCGCTCATATTCACTTTCGTGGCCTTGTGGCATGATCTATCGTTCCGCTTACTCGCATGGGGGTGGCTCGTTAGCGTATTCATTTTCCCAGAACTGCTCGCAGTCAGGCTACTCCCCCAATCCAAGGTTCGTTTTCATTTTCTAACGGAACTACCACTTTTTCATCACCGCTCATTTTCACGCGATCAGTACGGACAGCACAGGTGGTACCGGCACATCTGTGCCTGCGGAGGTGTTCTTAACGTCCTGACAATGATCACCGCCAATCTTGTCGGCTTTGTCCTTGGGACAGACGGGATCTTGTACATGACCAACCAAATCACGGGAAATTTTCAAGGTAACGTCATTGAGCGCTTTGCGTTTTTTTCAATATGATTTTTAATTGAAGTTCATCGATGTCGGTGTGGGATGGGATATTCAATATTGCATGCGATCGTTTTGGCCCGTCTCATACTTTTTCAAAAAGGCCTTCGGTTCTTGATTGGTGCGTGTGGGTGTCTGTTCGTGGGAGTCCAGTTGATGTTCGAATATCGGTGTGTCGCAAATTTCTTTTTTGTGTTGTTTCTTTTTGGGCGAGTGTCTGACACCCCTGACAATAGGGAGGAAGAAATGCGGCGAGGGATATTTCGGAGGTGTTGACAGTTGGGTTGAGAGAACGCAGAACGTTCCTGGACGGATATGCATACTGCACACACTGCCCATCACCACGCCATTTGTGTACGGTGCGGTGCATCATTTTCAAATACTGCATTTTGCATGCTTGGTATAAAAAAACTACGATTCACCAGGTGTGCGCAACAACGCGGGTATAGCATCAGAAATGCAAGGAATCGTCGCCACTCAGTGACTCAGATCGAGAAGACTTCGGGTGGGTATCATGATCATACACGAATCCAATGCGTCAACCGCGTCACCTGTGCCTGCTTGACAGACGATCTCAAGGTTTGGGTTTCACTTAAGCTGGACGTAAACAACCCAATCCTACCATTGGCTCATGATCAATCCACAGCTGAACTCAATCTCGCCGAGACTGTACGGCAAAGCCGTGGTGCCCGACTTCCTGAGATCCAGATCAAAACAAAAAAAAATCTACCCGCCGTTCCGTCAGCGACGAATCAAGCCTCCTACGTGACCGATCCCTGTATCATGATATTGACGCCGGCGGTCTAACCCTAAATGCAAGTACGCACGTTTTAGGGAATTGCATTTTGGCATACTGGTTATTTTCAGCTACTAGTACTAGCAGTGTGACACGCTAGCAGATAATTACCGAACATCCTTGCCCACGCCAAGTGATTCATATTCAGAGTCAAACTTGAACGTCTCACCACTGGGCCACACCATGACGGTGGCAGGGTAACTCGGTTTCTTCTTATTGAGTCCAAGACTAACGTCAAGGCAATAGTGTCGGGATTGGCTAGCGGTGCCAGACTGTAGTATAATGTCAGTTGAGGAACGGACGTCGTTCTCGCCCACAAAGTACGAGACAATTACGAATGCACATAGCATGGACTCACCAACTGTCATACACACGTCACCCAAACATGCTCTATAAACAGATCTCATCATTTTCTGCTCAACGTGAGGTCCGAATCATACTGGAGGTGCTCGTTTCGGTCAGCTTCCTTTCACGTTGTCAACTGGAGAGGTGTTTATCATTTAGCCATAGATTAGAGCAATAGCATATAGTATAATTACATCTTTACAATCTGTATGTATATGTGAGCGTGCAGGGTGTAACAGGAACGTACCGTCTATGTTTCCATACACTGTACGAAGATAAGCTGTGTGAGGTCCACTGTAGAGTGGGAAACGGTGGCAAAAAGCGAATGATGGTGAGACAAAGTGGAGTGAAAAACCATTAATGTTGAACTGTTGAAGGCACATTGCTGTCGTAGGGGATGATCAAAACAGATGGATGCAGGAAAGGAAACATGCAAAACAATAAGGCTTGATTGCACACTAGTCAGGGTTTCTGACTCAGCCCGAACACAGAAAACCATGCGCTCATCCTCTCCTCCAGGTCCCGAGTCCGGTCCTTGGCTCGCTCTTGGAGAACACCCCACTTGATCCACCAGTCGTCCGCCTGATCTTCAGCATCGTACCCGAACAACTCCTTGACTTGTTCCCACTGTTCAAGCGGTTCACTGCTTGAAAGCATCGGCCGCCCATCGGCAAACTGTTTACGTAGCATATTGTCACGTTGCTCTTGTTGTGGACTGTGGGGCATCATTTGGAATAACAGATTCCCTTGCTCACACTTGACGACGCTCGCACAACGCCCTTCGCGGAGTTCTTGGAGCGCGTTCAAGAATGTTGGTATCTGGTCCTCTGTTTTTAAATGCGAAAAAAGTTTTGCAAGCACTGCAGAGTCTTCCACCGCAAGTGCACCGCCTTGGATCGATCCAGCCTGCTCGTGAGAGTTAATGGTGAATAGATGTTATCACCTAGCACATCCGTTGCACGAACCGGTAGTGGATGCGCGGCCTCTCCAATGACCAGTGCTCGCCCACTACAGTGCACCCAGTTTTCTAATGGCGGTATAATCTTCACTTGAACACGGGCAGCGGATTTTGCGAGTGCTGCCAGTTTGAGTAACCTGAACTGACGTTACAGAGAAGGAATGGAACCCTTAGCGTGTTCACCCTACCTCGGCTCGCAAAACCCTATTTGTTTTCGCATTTCCTTGAGGCTAACTTCGGCTACCCAACAGTCACCGTCACGATGATGGTGCGCTGGTTGGACCCAGATTTGAAGAGCGAACTCAGCCTTACCACCCTGAAATGGCTTTGAGTGGTCCGGTATCAAGGTTATATCCCAAGACACTCACCAAGTGAAAACCAGCTGCAGCGGCATTATGCCCAATCCATGTAAACAATTTCTAAAAAGGAATCAGTACCAGATGTTATCCAACGAATATCCAAAAACCAACATGTTTTGAGCTGCACAGGTCTACAAGAGCAGGATCTTGTTGCATCAATTCTACGGGGATGGTTGCACTTTCTCCCTAACAGTGAGCAATGTGGCAGTGGATTTACCAAAGCAACGTACTTGTAGAACAGGCAATGGGAAAGGGCAGCCCCATATACATCCATCCCAGTGATAGCTTGTTGTATCAAACTAGAGCGCCCGTCAGCACCGACTATCACATCGGCCTGTATCTTCGCTCCGGTGGATAACGTTACGTGAGAACCGTTGAGATCAACCGAAACCACCTTCACACCGCTGTGAACTTCTGCACCAGCCTCGATTGCAGCGTCAAGCAGTAAGCGGCGTAAGTCAGCATGCTAGGGCATCCGGCATCAGAAGGTGGACGTTATGCGGTAACGGCAGATGTCGGAAACTCACGTGACAGGACAGATACACTCCACCAGTCTCCGTAAAGATATCCTCCTCCCAGACGTGCTTCCCCAGCACTTCTCCTGTTTCGTCTATGGAGCCCCGGTAAGATCCCAAAGTAGCCATGTCAAAGAAACACACATTTATCCCATTCGAATGTGCGAGATTCAACGGATATTACTCTCAAAGCGTCCTTCAGCCCCCACTTGTATAAAATCTTCACAACGTTTGGAGGTAAACGAAGGCCTCCATGTGACATCTATGTGTTGGTCAGGAAGATAAAACGCTGATCGGTGCGATACGAACTTTTGAAGTCTCCGAATCTTTGAACTGTTCGAGAACGACCACGCGATGTCCTACTCGTCTCAAGGCCAGTGCACAGGACACACCGGCGAGACCGCCACCGATTACAAGAAAATCGATTGCCAACTCGGCACGTTGATGTGTAGGGTGGGACTGAGGTGACAATTAGCATATAATTGGGGTCGAGCGACCTGACACGCACTGTAAATTCGAACATTGAAGGCCTTTGATGTGTAGCGAGGTAACCGGACGAGGGAATGTATGAGTGTTGGTCAACCATAGTGAAGGACCAACCATTTAAGTACGAGCGCTGGCACGGCTAAGTTCTGTCAGCTCCCATAATCAGGAAAGCTTCGAAAGGGGGATCTTATTTTACTCTATGTGTGAGTACGGCGACTTGACAAATGCCTTCCTCTGACGCGGATTACGAACTCAGCGCCCCACAATCAAATCTGAAATTTGCCATCTTATAGTAATTCCCTACATTAACCTCTCATCCCTTGATTACTGCTAGGTGGTTGAACTAACTCGGGGTGTTGAGTTTCCTGGGCTTCCAACCCAATATCATGGCTAACGACAACGGGCCGTGACGCGTGATGTCTACACTATTTTCTTGGCATTTATGGTGACTGTTGGATCTGGACCCGACACTATAGCCTTCTGGATCACCGTGACGTTCCCACAAAGCACTCTTCCACTCTTCTGCACGAATCCGAGATGGCCCGTGTCCTTCAAACGGATATGCCCGCTGTGGTTCGTATGCATAGAATGAATCCTTCATGAAAACCTTGCCCGCCTACAAGAGAAGCTCCCGGATAATGGGAGTTGGGTAATATCCACCGGCCATTTTAGAAGAACCAGACTGCGCAGTGCCCACTCACTACCTCTCGAGTGCTTCATTCAAGGTTGGGTCCCCACTTTCTCAATCAGTCGGCCCGAATCGCCAAGGAGACCTTCCGCATTGCTTAGCATCTGCATTCAGCTAGCCGAATCTTGTTTCCCGTCTGAGACGATGCAGACCTTTTCACGCGACTTGTTCAGTTCAAGTCCACCGATTTCTTCAGTCTCTCTCTTGCATGCAATGAGAACACGATTCACCACTGTCAGGTAGATTGGTTGTTTGACTTGTTCTCATTCATCTCGTCCGAGTCTACTGACTGACTGCGGGCGGCCGTCAAAAAATAATGGGCATAAATGCATGATACGCGACCTGCCAGGGGATTTCTGCTTTCTAATCAACCCTAATTGACACTGCAAACCTTCGCTTACTTCTTTATCCACGATGCCGTCGGGCAGTCACACAGGAGAAGTCCTTCAACGTCAACATTCGCTCCCGCCGATATATCGCCGCCTTCTCAGTCTCCCGGCTCTCCTGCTTATTATGATCAGTACATATCACTCAGCTATTGGCCGATCGCATTTCGTGGCACATCCCACCAAGTCAACTGTAGTGTGATCTGTGTCACCCAGGCGATAGCTGTTTGATTATCGACACGCATCAATTGGCAATATTGACACAGCAATTCTAAAGACGATATCATTGATAAAGTTTACTAACAATTGAGTTTCGGACCCTACAAATGCGCCGCGACGGCCACTCGTTTTATCATGGGACGTGAAGTCAAGGGTCGACGGTGACCATGTCGGAGTAAGTTGTGCTTCCTACTTCCGTTCCTTGCAGTGGTTGTTCCTTCCAGGCCTCGGCGGGAATTGCGATCCTGGAATAGAGCCCAACGTCGGTAAAGATGGTTGCTATCGGTTGATTAGCAACTCGCCTAAGCGACTGAAGCAGGGGTTAATTGTTTCCCGCAGCGACGATTGAGTACATGCCAACTCATCCACGCACAATAGTGCTGTTCTTGGAGTCCATATTTTCACAGGAGTATTGGTACTTCCCGTATGCGATGGATTGCAACTGCTTCCGTCATATGGACCTTACTATCTGGAGAGAATGACCCTTATTCACGCTCCGACTCTCCTCTTGAGGACCTGCCTTAGAATACGGTAAGTCCTTCCCACAACTCTCATTCTCGCAACGAATTTTTATTTTTCTCTTCGCGCTGCGCGCGAACCAATTAAACCAATTCCTTACGCACCCCTACAGGTTTAGTCGGATTGCTCTTGAGCACCTTCCGAATATTTGAAACGTGACCACAGATGCACTTGCAGGTCAGTCTCTTCATGTGTCCGTTGATTCGAAGTGTCGTTCGTGAGCATTGGCTGGCGCTAATCAACCAGACTAGCGTTAGCATGACAGCCCGGTAACGAGAAAAGATCGGGCTGGCCTGAGCGGGCGAACCAGAGTCTATTTGACTTTATAAGTCGGCTGAAGTTCTCGAGCTATATGATATCAAACATCATGGGTAAGACCAGATTTTCTTTAGACAAAGGTCATACCGAACAATCCAATGACTTTGGAAGATGACGCATGTAATGTGCAGTGCGCACGATACGCTGTTTCAAGCCACTCAAACGCCGATGCGTCATGTCCCAATTGTGATATATTGATAAATGGCGACGCACAGCGTGTCATACATCACAGCTACTTGGATTCTAGCTGTACGACAGTGACAGTCGTCACTGCCAAGAATTACGGAGCAAACCCAGAGGTTGTGAATGACCTTTATACTCCCCTACCCTTTAGGCCTTGGCTAAACAAGCGTTCCTATTTGGAGCATGGCATAATTGATGCTATGTTGTCATTGGACCGCAGTGCTCAGGGCCTAAGAACTGATAAATATTCTTGCTGTGGATCTGGGATACAGCTGTCTTTACTTGTACGAGCGAATTCTTTAGGTGAGTGAAGAGCGCCCTTGAAGGGTCACACAAATATGCCATCTTTGTTCTCACGAGTATGCTGTGCAAGAATACTACTAATCATGATACTTGGCAGGTCCCATCCGTCTTCCCTCGATGCCAACGTACCTTGTGATCGAAATGTTCTCAATTCTCACCAATATAGTCACCGACGATCTCCAGCCAGGCACGAAAGGTACGACTTCAAGTTTCTGTTACACAGGTTTGCGGTAAGTGGGAACCGATCTGTCAATAGCCCGGTCACTGGCTCTATCACAGGTACGCTCTACGCTCTCCGCTCTGGATCATGATTGGAACAGAGGTGCTTTGCTGCCACAGGTGTCCAAGTTAGCCTGGTCACCAGACCATATCCAAGTCCGAATCGGGCAAGCTTGAGCTTGAGGCCTGTGGATTAGGCATTTGGCGTGGT
Source organism: Boletus vermiculosoides (assembly GCA_038091015.1). NCBI lineage: Eukaryota > Fungi > Basidiomycota > Agaricomycetes > Boletales > Boletaceae > Boletus > Boletus vermiculosoides. The sequence goes on from JBBPNR010000469.1 coordinate 22,714, forward strand.
TCCTTGCGGGTACAGTAAACTTTCTCATAATGCACGGTAGTATGCATTATGAGATGACTACCAAAACGTAAGGGTCTGTGACGGAAGTGTGTAGGAAATTTTCTATATGCATTGTGAGATTTTTTATGCATCATGAGAAAGTCTACTGTACTTGGAGGTATAAGTACCTGACTCCAACCACCCAGGTCCAGTAACCAGCACGCAGAGTCTGGTCATACTTCCCGCCAGTTGAAATTATGTCGTATGTGACTCCGATCCGTAAGGTTTCCCCAGTCTGACCCATGACACACGACTGATACCTTAGCACGGTTCTGGTTGCAGTTTGCGAATCGAACAATGCAACTGTGGCCTCCATCTGTTGCGCACAGGTCGGTATTGCAGTCACGATGAGCAGCATGATCCAGGGTGTCTCGACCCAAAGCATGACAGCACCCGCCAATATGACCATGACGACATGCGAATGGACTCCCAGCTCGAGCTCAGCTGCCGCTTCTGAAATTCAAAGCTGGATGTCTTGCGCTATCCAATACGCAGACACCTTCACCGGCGGGTGCTCGCAGCAAGAGTCAGGGCCAGTCCTACCCCCACCTCCACCCCCACCTTCACTTTCACTTTCACTTTCACCTTCACCTTCACCCCCACCCCCACCTTCACTTCCACCTTCACCC
>JBBPNR010000470.1:0-23367 GCA_038091015.1 Boletus vermiculosoides
AACCTTGATCTAGCACCTAAAGTGTACACCTTACGGTTACTCTTGTGGTATTCATCATCCATTCCCTGCAATCCCCTCTTGCTTGTCCTCTACCTTGCCCTGCCCTCCTCCCTCCTTTGTTGAGGGACTCTGTTGCCATTGTCCAACAACCTTTGTAACACTCAGGGTTATCAGGTAGTTGTCATTGACCTTGTCATCAACACCCACAAGACCATTGCCTGTCACCATGTCTCATCAACATTGGCTTGTCTCTAGGTTCTCTACTCCCATACAGAGAACTAGACCTCTTCACTGTCAACCCTGCTATCCAAGGACTTCGCCTAGGTCAAGGTCATCTGACCTTGTCTACTTTGGAATACTAGTCATTGTCACACTAGGGATCTCATCCCTAGTTGCTCTATTCGCTTGTCACCGGGCATTCTGTCAAGCCTGAGGAATCCTATGAGTTAGGACCAACAAGAGTTAGGTTCAAGAAGGACTACATTTCATGTCCACTTGTACGATTATCCAGGTCATAATCATAACAATCAATGTGATCTGACAGTCCCAACTGATGGGCACTGATTTGTAAGTGAAATGGGTAGGGCACAGCCAAAGGAATGGAGGGTCGCATCTGATTTGGAGTGGTGCAGGGACACAGGTCAGAATTAGGGAGTTATTAGTATTAGGGGTGAAGGAATGGAAATGTGAAAGAATTTTTTTTGAAAGAGTGGCACAAAGAAATGTGCAGTTGAAGCAGAGGTCAATGGGGCGTTTGTTGCTATGGTGTAAGTCAGTACATCCTTCAAGACAGTCCTGGAAAAACCCCCTCACAGTGGGCTCCAGTTGTAAAAACACAAAGAATGTGTGATAGGTGGTGCAAGGGGATGGTTGTCCCAAGGGGTTTGAAATCCAAGGTTGTCAGTATGAAGGAATTGTAGGACTCACCACAGTGTATCACTGACCAAGAATTGCTAAATAAGGAAATCATGCAAGATGGAAGTGAGAGAACAGCACCAGGGGCAGAAAACTGTTATGGTTTTGGTACACCCCTGGTCTTTTTCCTCCTCCTACAACCCCATGCCCATTGTATAACCTCTCCTGTCACTGGACCACCCACTGTAAGGACTGTAATGTCCTTGGATTTGTATCCTACCCTATCCAGACTGCTGGCAGCCCTATCTGCCTCAAGTCCATCAAGTCCGCTTATCTGGACAGCCTCAATCCGACTCAGACCACTTCACTTTCAATCTGGACTATCTGTTTTTAGTTATATTGAGGTACCATTTACTTAGCAACGAATCCAGCATTTATTCCTTCTCTTTCAAACACTTCTATTTAGTGTTTTAGTTAGTTTAGAAGAGTCTAAGGCATTCCTTGGACTATAAAATCCTTGTATTCGAATCCAGAATACCATCTTTTCACTCCCATCATCTTTGTCTCTCTTGTCTCAGTCTGGCCCTTGTCCTAGGTCATTTCTATCATATCTGGCCCTTGTCCTAGGCCTCATTTCTTGTATCCGGTTCTCATCCTTGACCAGAATTCCCTTCCTGTGCATTTCGTCTTGTGCAGTTTCCTTTTTAGTAATATTTGTCAGTGACATGTGGTGGTCAGTTGCCCACTAACTCTTTATACGGACAACCTGATTACAAACCCCTTGGGATGCCTCTCCCCTCGCACCCTCTCACACTTTTTATTTACTTTACACCACCCCCAGTGCATCCTAGCGCTCGTTTATGCTCAATGCAACACGTCTTGCAACAGCCTGGGACCACCTCCTCACCACACTGCCTCCCCTGGTGCCTCTTGACACAACTGCCCTCCTGTATCCCAATCCTGGATCTTCCCTGGATCTTCCCACCATTCCCCCCCCTGGTATCCCTTGCACAGCCCTCCTGCTGTACTCTTGGATCACCTGCACTGCCCTTTCAGTGCCCCCCTTCACACAGCCGTCCTCCTGTGCTCCTTGGCAATTACCATCTCAGTTGAGGCCAGATCTCTCCTTAACATTGCCTTCACCTCATGTTGCACCCCAACCTCACTTCACTCTTGTGACCACTTACGTGCCATCACAACACATCACGCCACGATGATTCCCATGATGCATTCCTTGCTCATGAACTTCCCACAGCAGATCCCTCCTGCCATTTCCAGCAATATCCTCACCACACAAACTCCAGGTTTCCTTTTATGGATATGACTTTTACTATATTAGGTTAGACTGTGCATGGACCACCATTACCAGATAGGGATATACCTACCCTAAAGCCCTTATGGCCAGGGTATATAAGTTTGAGCCCCTCTCAAATGCCTCTCTCTCTCTAACCTTGATCTGACACCTAAAGTGTACACCTTACAGCTACTCTTGTGGTAATCATCATCTGTTCCCTGCAATCCTCCCCTTGCTTGACCTCTTACCTCACCCTCACCTCTTTCCTCCTTCGTTGAAGGACTTTGTCACTGTCATCAAGAACCCTCTGACCACTTTGTGGTCATCTAGGTTGTCCAGTCTCATGGTGCTCTGCTCCAATTAGAAGAACCCGACCTCTTTGTCGTCGACTCCACTATCCAAGACTCTTGCCTAGGTTAAGGTTGTCCAACCTTGTTGGTCATGGATTCTTGGTTGTCCTCTGCCTCAGGATACTTCCACTAGTGTTCCTCGTTGCTCGTCACCAAGCATTCCATCAAGCCTGAAGGTATCCTACATGTTAGGACTCAACAAGAGTTAGGCTTAAGGTGGCCTACACTTTGTGTCTACTTGTACAACTGTCCTTGGACAGAGTCATAACAAAAACTGTATTCTGAGTCAAAATAGACAGGGTTTTATACTGTAAGGAAATAATCTAGACTTGTAAATAAGAGAATAAAATATATGAGAGGGTCAGAATAGTCCAAATTCAAACCTGAAAGGTTAATTAAGCTATATAGGAAAAGTCTGACTACTAATTACAAATCCTAAAGTGATCTGAAAGGAATTGCATGTGGATAACAAGCAAATAGGGTTGGATAGGGGTAATGTGGCTGTAAGGAATATCTGTTCCTTACAGCAGCATTTGCATGACCACATGGTTTCTTTGGGAGGTAGCTGACTGTCCAATGCAACCAGGGATGAGGATTCTGAGGTTATCATGATGGTGGGATTAGAAGTGTTGGATTCATCATCAGAAAGTGAGATCCCATAATGTTTGGCCTCCTTGATGATGATATCAACAGCAGAAATGAGATGCTCCTTGGTAGTGCCTGAAGCAACCTCAACTTTCTTGAAGATTTCTCTCCACTTGCTGTAGTCATAGGTGCCAAGGCCAGTTAACTCTTTCTCCAGATTGAGAAAAGTCATTGTATCGGCAGCCCATCGCTTCACCAGGAGCCAAGCTGTGTGAACTTTGATGAGCACTGGCATAGCATGCATTACTGATGGGATGTGGGTTAGTGCAATAAGCAAAGGATGGAGGAGAGCAACTAGACTTACAGACATAAGTGGACTTTAAATTGCAAGGGGAAAACTAGCAGGGAAGACTAGCAGAGAAGGTTAGTGGGATGGCTCACTGTGTCATGAACATGTTTCCAAAGTTCTGGTAGACTGGCATTTCTCAGAAACGGTGATGTTCATTGTTGAAAATACTTACAATGTTCTTTGATATGTACATGATGCTGCCTGTCAACGTTTATACAAAGATTAGCCTCCACTCGATCTGTAAGAGTGACACCACTCACTTGACATGAGCTTGCTAATAAACACGTTTCTGATGTTCTAGTGTGTAGCCTGGCAATTCTCAGCAATGGCAATGTTTCTCATTGATGATGCTCACTGTTTGATTCTAATCTACCTATTGATACAAGGTACTACACAATTGGGAAGTTGATACTATTGCTAAGAGGTGCTACTGTGTCAGGAAAGACTTGTGTCAGTGTTGTGCAAAGGTATTTAAACTGGAATGACTTAATCAGGTAAGTAGCTTTCCACAACCATAGTGGTGATAGATGGACAACACAAATAGCGATTCCCACATCTATGGTGGTGACACATTTTCTCTGAGGCAGGAATTAGTATTAGTGTTTTATGTATTATAGTTACTACTTACAGCAGCTTGTTGGGAACATGTATCATCAAAAACGACTCATTAATTTGTATAGTAATGTTACATCACTAATATAAGAAATGTGGGGAAAGAGGAAAAGAATTGTTTTGATCTGGGAGAAGGTTTATAAACTGGAATGAACTCAGCTGGGAAAGTCCAGCCCCATGCCACATGCTGACAATTACTTTTCATATGTGGCAATGACTCCAGCTCCATGCCACTGCTGACAATGACTTTCCATATGCAGCGACAACTTGTTTTAGTATATAAACCTGACAATTTCTCATGAAGACCCTTTCCCATTTCATCACCTTCCCCATATGTATATCATTAGCAGTAGTATCAGGACTAGTAGTAAACTGTAAATAATGTAGAGGCCATCATCATTGTTATTGTCATTGACATTGTTGCCAAGTTGTTACCAAGTGTAAATGTATTGATTGTTATCAACATTGCCAAGTTGTGCCAATGTTTGAAATGATGTGCTAAGTTCAGGCAGGTGGTTGCTCATGCCTTGATGCACCCAAATGTACTGAAAGATAATAGTTCATGTATAGGTTGTCACCATCATTGACATTGCCAAGTCCAAAACCACCATTCATGTATTGGTCATTGACATTGTCAAGTTATCATCAATGTACAAAATGATGCACTAAGTTTAGGCAAGTGGTTGTTCATTGCCTCTTGATGTACCCTAATAATCTGTTTGCATATTACCTCCCGACGTTGCTATACATACAAGATTACCTAGGCATGTTCTGAGGTAGAGAATCCAAGCCCCTCTCCCATACTCCCTTCAGCATTGTCACATAATTCATCTGTGATAACCTTATGCTTGACATCAGTGGTAACATACTCAAGCACTTCAGTAGGTCCATCTTCACAGTCTTTCCTTGACATCACTTGCTCAGCTTTCCTATTAGTGTGGGTTTCCTCCTGAATATCCAGCCAGTCTGCCCTTCTCTGTGTCACTAACCCACTTGACTCAGCAACTAGTTGTTGCAACAACAATTGTACATTGTGATTCATCTCTACTTGTCTTAACTGATCCCACATATTGCACCAGTAAGCCAGTGCAGTAATGCCATTAGCATCCTTGCCATGAATCAGATTCTGTTCTCCCAGTAAGTTTAACCATGTTGTCAGATTATGGTGCTTACCATGATTTGAACCAGGAGGATTGCCACTATGATGGTTACAAGATGAGTGATTGCCTGGAGGGCCATACAGAGGCTGGACCAGGCATTTGACTTCTTAGACTCTGTTCTGGATGAGTAGTGTTTCTTCCATAAGGAAATGTGGAGATTCCCCTCATTACTCAAGGAGGTGGTGATGACAAGAGAGTATTTGCCATTGTCATGAGCCTAATGGGTAGGTGAGTGGTTCACCCCCTGCATTTTGAGACTTACCATAATTGTTTGAACTCGTCCTACATAGGAGTGCCTCAGGGTTTGAACCAGCCTTCCTGTACTCTTGTTGAAGACATGCACTCCCCCACATTCCCCACCACCAATAATAACTTTCATCTTCTCAGCAAATGTGACTTGCTTCAGGTACATTTTTAGTGGATTGGTGTCATAGGATCTAACACAAGCACCATTCTCTAGAAGGTGTAGGCTGAACCTGCTCACAGCATTGTTGACTATGAAGTAACCTCCTACTTGGTCAAGAGCAGTTCCCTCACTATGATTTTTGCTCAGATAGATCAAGGATTGTGGAATGGTGGCTCACATCATCAGTCTGGTGGACTTTGTACCCAGAAGTAAACTGTCCTTGCTTCGCAATGTATGTCTGTGAGTAAACATCAATCTCATATTATCATGATTTTGATGCACTAACATTTTCCCATCATACATTTTAAAGACTATGATAGCTCTATGCTGAAAATGTTCATAAGGTTGAGTTTGGCATCCAGGGCCCAGAGTTGAGCATGCCTGTCATGTGTCCCTGTGATAATGTGGGTCATGCCATCCAGATTGTAATAGCTTATACTCATGATTTCTTGCCCAGTACCAATGTGTTGTGAGAATATGTATCTCATCAAATTCTGCAGTATCCCCATGCTGCTGCCATAAAACAAGGTACCTGAGCCCTGTTCCAGAACAAAGCAATTCTTGGAGGTCGCTCTTCTGAGACAACCATGCAATGCAAGTAATCAGATCGCCAGAGTTTCATTTTTGAGTTGGCTTCATGAGCTGGGACATCTGCAGTAGGTCTTGGATGCACAATCCATCAAATCCTGCTCACTTTAGTTTTTTCTGGTCTTCTTAAACAGGATATACTAACTGCCACTTCCTAGTAAGCTGCCAGAGTTAGATATCACCAAACACAAGATTGCATCTTGATGTCCAGTGAGGTGAGTGGTGAGTCTATACTTCTCAGAGTTCAATGAGAGGAGATTTAATGGAAACATGCTAGGATGTGGTGTGGGTAAGCAACATTTCTGATTGTGTCCAAAATATAGGCCTCACTGTTGACAGGAGGAAACAAATGTACAAAAGCCCCTGGTAGTCAGGGGGTGATGTTATTGTCTTAATGCCATGGAACTCAATAACTGAAGGTATGTTGTTATTCATGTTATTCTTCCACTAGGACTTATTGTTCCAAGACAAAAGTGATCATCTGCAATTGGAAGCGTTACAGTTGTCTCTGACACAGAAAATTCAGTTACTAAAGGTAATGTCCTCTCCATTTGGGACTTAATACTTATTGTATCTAATTGGAAGTGTGACAGTCATCTTTGGGTTTGGGAAATAATTGGGCTGCTCAGTGATTGCCTTTTCATCAGTGTGGGAACTGGAAGATTCTGACTAAGTTCATTCCAGTATATAAGCCTTGCTCTGAGTTCTAATTTTTTTCTCTTCCTTCTTTCGATGCATCATGTAGAATTCAAGTTAAGAGTAATACATGTATCAATATCAATATGTACCCAACATTACAGTAATACCCTGCTTTTGTATGCATATGATCATTTAGTTTTCTTCACTTTACTTTCAGGCGGAGGAGTTTTCTTTCCCTTATTTTCAAGTAGGGGAGTTGCTTGCATCCTCTTCATCTGTTGGCTCCAATGTGAGGTGTACTTCAATTGAAGCATGATGAGATTGTCAACTGGCCAGCAGTTCTTGAAATCATCCAGGATAGGATACATATACCTTCATCACCTTGTTTAAAAGTAAGTATACCACCAGTATTGTACATACATCACATCTACTCATCTGCTGCTTCACAATCTTTATTGCTGAGAGGTCTTGCATGCTTCTGCTCTGGGTTGGGTCCAAGTATTTCTTAACTACCTTGTCTGCAAAATGCTGTAATGCTGGTGAGTGGAGTTCCACATTTACCAATCTGCTGATCTTGAGTTTTTTGAACTTAGTCTCTCCCCAGCCAAGTTGCTCTTCCAGGTTGTATTCACCTCAGCCAGGCCTTCCTACTTCTCTGGCAGGTTTTGGAATCTTTGTGCTATTGGGAATGTTGGTCTCAAGGGAGGATAGAGACAACTCACTTGGAGTTGGTGAGTGGTCTGACTGTTCATAATTTGGGCAAGGGCTGTGGAGCAGCAGTGAAAGCCACCACTTTATCCTTTGTGCTGGATTGCTGCACATGAGGTTGGGATGTGGTTGTGATTTGGAATATGGGGGTGATTGGAGGGCCCAGTGTCATTGCCCTGGAAGAGGATGAGGGTAGAATGGTGGGCTTTGACAAAGTGAGCTCTTCAGCTGCAGAGACAGCAGCTGGAGACTTGGGCTGCTGGATCATCTGAATTTGAGAAGATAGGAGAGGCAGCTGAGGAGGTTCATTTGTATAGTAGCAAGCTGGTACTGAAAGGGGTTTCTTGGGAGGCATTTGATCGTAATGGTCTCCACACTGATAAATTTTATTAGTTTTATCTGTCATTAAGCCTATTATTTCCAACTGTCATCATCTAAATAAGTTAGTATCAATTACTGTTTATTGTACCTCACTAATGTATTGCCAAAGGTCATTGAAATCATTGGATCACTGGTCAACAGGGGTGCTACACAATAGTGTGGCCAAATATGATTGAGCACTGCCACAGCTGACCAAAAATCACATCCTCTTGCACTAATGCATAGTCTGATTCCACTTAAATACTCAACATCTCCAATGATCACATCACTCAATTATCTCACAATGGACAATGCGATCAGCAAAATTCTCATTATGAGTAATTCTATCTATTCTGCCTTGGTTCCTCTAACCTTGCAGATGCAGGAATTATTCTCCCATGTTAAGCATTTGAGGGAGAATGATTATATGAATGCAAGAACTATGAAGCAGCAGTGTTGAGAGCCACCTCTGGCGAAGGCAAATTACCTCTGGTCATCAGTACACTCACATTCTCTCACTCTGTTCTTCTCTAATTATTGCTTGGAGTGCAAGCTTCTGAGGAAAGACTCCCTACCATTTGTCATAGCAAATATTGTTGCATATTCAGTTTCTTTTCTCCAATCATCCAAGGTTTGACCCACAGACAGGAATGTAAACATCAGAGAGAGGATGACTTTCCTGACCCATGGTCAATCAAAATATCACACTCTACCTCAGAGCATCCTGTCCTTTGCAGGCACAAGAGGGAGGATCACTGTGACCAATGGCCAATCAAAATGTGTCACATCTCAGAACCTTACATTCATCCAGTTCATGATTCAATGCCTACAAGTCTGTGTTTTCATCTGTCCACCACACAGCCATATTCCAGCAATTGCACTCCTCCAGTTGAGGAGGTTGAGCTTGGTGCTAGTACAGTGTGTGCATGTCAATTAGATCCTTGATCACATTATTGATTTCTTACAGTTTACACCAAATCTGTTGATGCTCCCCAATGAATTGTTACAAAAATTGCTGCCCTCTTGCCTGAAAGAGAACTTTGGCATCTGATGGGAGTCTCCATCCTCTTCAGAGAAATAGCAGCAGCTGCCTACTTATCTGAAACTTCCTTCCACCCAGATTCTTTCTGGACTGATGTAGACCACACAACATCCAAAGCATTACTACTATGGAGGCGAACAACTTCTTACAAGACCCCTAGAATGTTATATTGTGATCTTGGCCAGGCATCAGATTGCCACCTTCAAGCCCTCATACTCTACTTCCAATCCTTAATCATGTCCAACATGTTGCTCTACCTTTGTCTGGGCAGGGTAGAATTTGGCTCGGAGGTCTTGGCCACTCTTCTGGAAAGTGTCACTTTGGTGGGCTGCCAAGAGACTGAAATCAGTGGGTGTTCCATGTAATCCCTCTCTTGCGTGTCCTTTCCCAAGGACATTTGCCATCTGAAGTCTCCAACTAGTCTGTGGTCCATCAAACTGGAATCTTGAGCTTTCTTTGCAGCCCCCATTTTGCAGATCACATTGTTAACACTCCTGAGTTCCCCTATTCAATCACTGTCACTCACCCACATGAATTTAACTCCACATTCCTGGACTACTCTTCTTGGGCTCTTAGACTTTCCAGACCTCTGGAATTTGGAGATTGACGACCATTGTCCTGTCAGTACCCTCACCAACTTTCTCAAGCAAAATCCCACTATAGAATTGATGCATATTTATGTTTTGTATGAAGCAAGCCCTAAAGGTTCTCTGAAAACACATTTCCAGGGGATCCTCAGCCTCCCTGAACTGAAGTCTCTTTGTGGTCCCATTGCACATTCATCAGCTCTGGCTACACAGCTTGACACTCCAGAGACTGTTACATTAATGACATTATCTGTTGGGAAAATCACATTATGTCACCATTACCTATCAAAAGTCATTGCATGCACAGCCATGTTCTGTCAACTCGACAATCTAAGCATCCATTTTGACAACCTCCAACCCATCCTTGAGGCAGCCTTATTCTTCCCAATATCAGAGACCCATACTTGTGGAGCAAGCTGGTTGCAGCTCTGCTATTTTTCTTCATATGCAACTGTTGAGGGTGAGAATGTTCTTGTAAGTTTCCTGTTGGACCAGGAGCACAAGCTAATATCCATGTAGATTATTTGCAGTGGTTGGCTCCTGGCTTTCCCAAAAGTTGCCTGCTTGACATTGAATCCACCACGTCATGATGCTACTAATACAGAACAAATTTGGGATGCTTTCTTGTGTTCTGCTGCCCTTCAGGGGCAATTGTGGGAATTATTGATGGCAAATTAATGCTTGCCTCTGCCCATCTGTAAATGCCTTACCCTGTACCTATAGCATTACCTCATTACCAGTAAATACCTGTACTGACTGTATTATCTCCCCTGTATTGTCTCTCCTTGTCCATATTCTCTCCACTTGTCTGTATTGTCTCCCCTTGTCTAAGCCTATATCCCATACCTACATCCCCAACTACCAGTAAATACTATCTCCAAATAAAACCAGTCCATCTCTCTGGTCAAGGTAATTACTGCCTTTGCCTGGATGTGTAAATCATTGTCTGACAATTTTAAATTTGAAGGTACCATAATGACTCATTGTTTCTATGGTGTAATTAAATGCCATGATTTCATTCCTCACAGGCAGGGCAGTCTTAATTGTCCTTCAGCAGTTGGGACCATGATTGTTTCTAGTTCCATGGTGACAATGGATCTGGGCTCTTTGTCTAGCATTAAGCTTTTTGTTAGAATTAAAGTAAGTGATAATGTTCTGCCCTGCCTTGCAAGCTCAGCCATGATTGTGTCCAGTTCCATGGTGACAATGGTCAATGACAGTCCTTGCATTTAAATCCTCATGAGGATGATACATTGGAGCTAAATAATGGTACTTTTCTCATTTTTCACCAGTCCTGCTGAAGAGGCATATATATCTGCTTAATCTGTTCATGTGATCACCCTCAGTCATATCTCCTAGTGATTGACCTTCAGATAGTGGCCTACTGGATAATGGGAAATCTATGAATGTTGATAACATGCAACAGGAGCTTGGCAGGAATCCTTGGTATAGGTATTTGTCCAAGTATGCTGGGCTTTCCCCTTATCTCATGTTTTAGCCAGTGAACCCTCATGTCCTTTGAACTTGGACACCGCAACTAATCTCATGCCTGGTGCTTTGATCATATTGGATAACAAATCCATGTACCTTGATACCTCAGCTGGCATCAGGTCTGACCCAGATGTGATGCTGAGTGATGTAATCCCTTCCAATTCTTCAACAAAGGTTTCTTCACAACCCCTGGGGCTCTAATACTCATAATTTGGACAATGTGGATGACCTGATGATGGTATGTGCTCCCTTTTGTCAAGAACTGTGATTTTTGACTCATGGATGTAGCCTGGCTTGAAGGTGAGGCTAACGGAGCTTGATTACTCAAGCACATTGCATAAAAACATGTATGGCCTGAAAGCCCACTTTCAAAGGGTCTCAACAGAGCTGGAGGTATGACATTCTTTATTGGTGCTACCTGAAGTTTTAACTTACTTGCTGTAGGATGTGAGATTAGAGAAAGAGCAACTCTACATGAAGCACATAGTGAGTGACTGAAATCCCTCAAAGCTGAGCTGCATGATTGGAATGCACAGATCATGAAAGAGTCTAATAAGACAAAAACGGTTCTTGCCAATCAAGAGATGGTAATTGTGCAGCAGAAGTTAGCAATTGAGAACCTCAAAAAGGATATTGAGGAAGCATGCCATCAGGCAATGTCACATCCAGAAGTTGATGTTCAAGCTCAGGAGATGATTGAGAAGATGAAGGTAAGACCTTTAATACTGTACTGAGTCATGCTCTCACACATTCAAGGCTGACAAAGAGTCAGAGGTGGCCCTTCTTACAAAGAAGCACAAGAGAGCTCTCTGCAAAATTTGAGTACATATAATCCTGTCATTGATGTCCCCTTCCATCCACTCATGGAGAACACACTCTAGGACCTGTAGAAAAATTTGTTAGGAAGTTCTAGCAGTTCCAGAGTTGATTTCCATCAATCCTGACCACCTTTCATTTCTGTCCAGTGTCCTCCTTGCTTTGCTACTGAACCTGCAAATTCCCCCCAGCCCCCGCCATCATTGAGCCAGCAGCAGATTTCACTCAGGGTTGCCTCTTTCACCAAGCTCCCCACCCAGTGCCTGATTGTCCTTGCTACCGAATCCAGAAATTCCACCCAGCCCCAGCCCTCTTTCAGCCAACAGTCTCAATATCTGCCCCTACACAGCACCCCCCAGCATCTGATTGCCCTTACTACTGAATCTGGAGATTCCATCCAACCCCAACTCTCTTTCAGCCAGCAGTTTTAACATCTGCCTTCACCCAGCACCCTCCAGCACCCAATCACTCTTGCTACTGAATCTGGAGATTCCATCCAATCCCAGCCCTCTTTCAGCCAGCAATCTCAACATCTGCCTCCACCCAGCCCCCCCAGCACCCAATCACCCTTGCTACAGAATCCACCCACTCCCAACCCTCTTTCAGTCAGTGCCAAGCATTGCTGAGGATTACATTGATCAGTACATCTGTTCATAGTTATTTATTCAATTATCTCTGTTCCTACTGATCAATCTCACAGGAGATCACAAGTTCTGAGACTCCTACCACATCCCCTGGTTCCATTCTTTTGGACCAAGCCGTGATAGAACAGGTTGCACAAGAAGTCTGTCAAGTTATGAAGCAGCAGCAATCTTCCCAGTCTCCCACTCCTCAAAAGAGACAGACACACAAACCCTTCTAGTTGAAGCAAGAGATTGCCTGTGATAAGAAGTGGAATGTGAACCTTGTAAGCATCCACTTGCTATTAGCTGACTGATATTCTTCATTTGTTTTAGGAACATGTCCACCACATTTTTGAAGAAGTCTTTGGGGTCTTTATAACTGATGATTTCTTACTTATTTGTGGGGCCTCCCATGAGTAAGTTCAGGCATTTCAGGAGGGTGGCAGTGGGCCCAATCCACATGACTTGAAGTGGAACTTCAATCATCCCACATTCTCTGATTGGAACAAAGCTGTTATCTCATTTCTTCTACAGGAACTCAAGACATTGAGACAGAAAGAGCAATGGACAACTCAACCTAGGTCTGATGAATATTGGGAGGATGCCATAAGCCAAAAGTTTGGTGACATCAAAACCATGCTCTCAAGCACCAAACCTCATGTCTGTGACAATAACTCCATCAAAATGGAGGAGGAGATTGCAGATAGACTGGTAAAGAAAAAGAATGAAAAGTTGCAAAAGACCAGAAAGGATGAACAAAGGCTCAATGTAGGTTCTTACTTTTTTTTCACCAATCTTAGCCCTGATTAGCCCAAGAAATACCATTGTTGTCTTGGGATCACAAAAACCCTGGCAGAATTGAAGGCAGGAAGAGATAACAATGATGAACCCATCTGGTGATTTTTATGGAATCTTGTGACAACATTAGGCACTGACAGAATGAATTCTGATGAGAGCAGCAAAGAGGACATGAAGACAGTATTTCATACTCATGCGATGCCCTGGAGGAGGGGTATCAAAAAAGAGCTGAACATCATTGATGTCCAGTGTGCTCAGGAAAAAGATATATTTTCTTGGAAAGAGGCAAAGGTAGTGAAACATATTCATAGTAGTAACACCCTTCCATCATTGTGTAGGCCTGTGAGAGGCTTTCTACAATCTTTCTACCATCTTGAGTGGCTTGCTAAAAATCCAGACACCCCATCTGGAGAGATGGTCCCCTGAATCCACATTATCATACAGAAGTAGTCCATACATTGTATGATTGATAATCTACACTTATCTACACTTAAAGTGGTTTCAAGCAGGAAAAAGACATGGAAATCATCGCCAACATTGCCAATTTCTCAGAGTTCTCAGCAGCTTACACAAAGTGAGTAGTAACAAAAGTCCTTCAAAAACACTAATTTCCAACTTGCAAGGACAATACGACATCTACCCATTACCACTATGGAATCACCATTTGTGTCATCCATCCATTGCCAATGTGGTTGTGGGAAGCCACTAATTAGCTGAGTTGTTCCAGTTTAAATACTGTTGTGTGACACTGACACAAGTATTTCCTGATAGTAGCACCTCATAGTACTATCAGATCTGTGATATGTAGCATGGTATTGTAAGCATCTACAGACAAAAAACAATGATTCCAGCATCTTTGTATTTTTTACAGGCACCTGTAACCATGTTCTTGTTCTCAAAGTATAATGCATGGCATATGAAGTGTGTTCTAAGCTATTGAAATATTCCCCAACTGATGTCCTTTCAGGCCACTATCCCAACTCATTATCCCAGATTGTCACTCATGCCTGCTCATGACGAAAAATATCAATGTTTTTGCCCTCTCTGCTGCCAGGTTGATGTCAAGAGTGTACCCTGAAATCCCAAGGGCAAACTGATTTTACTGAGGTTCCAAAGCATCCACCTTTGTGATGTTCAATCTTTGCAGAATGATGTTGCCCCTGATATTCATTGAACTGCTGTAGAGTCTCTGGTCCACTGTGCCATATCCAATAATGAATTCTATGGGACACCCTCTCAATGATCCCCAGGTAATAGTACACTTGATCATTTGACTGCAGTGATTGGCCAAATTACAATCATGCCATTGTGAGTGATTTGTCTTACCATACTAGATTCATTCCTCACTCATATTCAGCTTGCCATCAAAGCCTCCTGCCATTGGAAAGCCACTGCTATCTGACGACAATCCAGGATTATTAGCTTCTATCTTGTGTGACAAGTATGCATTCTTTCCATCTAGGTCACCCATCTCTGACATCCCCCAGATTGACCTAGGGAGTCATCATCACCAAAGCAAGAGCAAAACTGTCACACACTCAATGCATATTGGGTGCTCAACTCAATTGAGACTCAGGTCCAGTTTATCAACAGACAATCCCTTTTTTCATCTTCAATGGAAATGCAGTGTTACCTACATGCTGGGTTGCATATAGTCAAAGAGCATTTGTCTTGTGTCAATCAAAAAGTCCCCTTAGTTGTCTCTTGTAAGAATTCAATTCCATTCTCCACTCATGCATTGAACTAGAGAGGTGCCTTGATTCTGGTGGAATCACGCTCATTATGGATGCTCCCATGAGATATGATTTGTGTAAGTAAATGTTGCTTGCTGGGTGATTTAATACTAAACAGACTGTAGCTCACCACTTTGAGTGCCCAATCAACCATTTTGACAAACTTTCACAGGTCTCTCTCTTGCTAGGGATAGCTGGTGTTATGCTTTTCAGTATAAGTCATGTGACTGCCAATCTCTTTTTAGAGGTTGTAACCCTCATCCTGAGTCTTATGTTTTAGATGGCTGGCTCCAATGTCATGGCCCAATGTGATTGCACTCTTGTGCAAGTTCCTAAATCCATCAAAACAGTGTTGTCACATTTCAACCTTGAAGGTTGCACCACTACATTTGTAGTTTGCCCAACATGTAGCTGTACCTACAGGCCTGCAGATGCCACTGATCCTGGTTCCTTATATCCCTTCCACTGTGCAAATTGACCACATCCAGAGGATGAGCCTTGTAATGCCTCGCTTGCCCATGATCTTGATGATGGTTGCAAGCACCCCATCAAGTCCTTCATCTACCACCACTTCCATAATTACCTCTTAGGCCTTCTAGCAAGGCTGGAGCTTGATAGGCTTATGAATCAACCATGTGATGATCTCATGCAGAACATAATGAATTCTCCACCACCATCTGCCATGAAGGACAGTTGGGATGCAGAATTCCTTCAGACGTTGAAGGGATCTTGTGGATCCACCTTGTTTGTTGATCACAGAGGCAAAGGGTGTTTCCTGTTCTCTTTCAATGTTGACTTCTTCAATGTCGAGGGAAATTCACAGTACAATGTGAAGATGTCCTGTGAGATCATTTTGTATACATGCCTGAACCTTCCTCTCAATGACCACTACAAGACGGAAAACATGTACTTGGCAGGGATTATCCCCAGTCCTAATGAGCCTTCTGGTGATCAATTCAACTTCTTTTTTGACCCCCTTGTCAACAATATGGTGAAAAGTTGGACACAGGGTATCCAATTCTTATGCACTGCTCTTTATACAAAATGAGTTACATGGTCAGCTATAGCATGTGTTGTATGCAATCTTCCTGCTGCACAGAAGATTGCCCAGTTGGCTGCTGCTACAAGCCATTTTTATTGCAGCACTCACCATTGTTTTCACCCCAAGACTCTAGGAAGAACCAATGTCCATTTGGACTGGAAGTTCTAAGATGAGGATATATTACAGTGACATGCTGAGCTACACAGAGAAGCTCATTCACCTGCTGAGCATCACCAATTATTTGTAAAGTACAGTGTACAATGGTTATCCCTTTGGCAACTTCCATATTGGGACCCTGCACGACAACTTGTGGTTGACACCACGCATTGCTTATTGGAGGGGCATACCCAAGCCCACTTTTTGGAATACCTTGGATTCACCACAGTAGCTGCTATCAAGGCTCAGGCAGAGGCAGAATCGCAACTGGCATTTACACAGGCTTTCCAGATCCCTGACCATACTAAAGCAACTCTCATGAACAAGGAGTGCAAGCATATTGCAGGCATCCATGTCCTTCTCCTTGTTGCGGTTGACAATCTGATTGCTGAAGATGATGTCTCTTGTATCACACAGCATCTTGCTAACTTAGAATGAAAGCTCTGTGCAAAGAACTCTGCTGCCCTCCAATTTGTAGCCACAAGCCTTGGTTTGCCTCTGATTGGAAGCCATGGTAAGGTGCTAAAAATACACTGGGTCAAAGATTTGATTGAATGGGTATGTGTTCTGCAGCCCACTGAAACTGTATCTCAATATGTACAGCACCAGACTAAGCTGATGAAAGATACACCTAAGGTTCAAACTTCAAGCCCTGAAGTTGTGTGACACATCCAGAAGATCATACAAAATGCTGATACCTCCTTGTGGCTCAGGTTGGTGCTCCTATTCAAGTATGATGAAAGATGATTACTCATTCATGGTTCAGGTCTGTGCCAACCAACTTCAGTGAAGCAAAGGCTGGTACCTTGAAGGCAGATAAATGGCATACTATGGCTACTGTCTATGTATATCCCCTTAGTGCTGGTGAGCATATGGGGAGAGATGTCAAAGCACCCATCCCAGGAAATTGCAGTCCAACTGCAAAGTATTCTTGATTACACAATGGAACTTGTACAAGTGATCTGTATTGCTTGTTTGTATGTCATGACAGAATCTTGTGTCACTGCTTATCAAACCTGCATCCTGAGTTGGCTGGGTCCATTACAACAGGTCCTCCCCAATGATGTCTTGCATTTGAATGGTCACATGGCATGCCATATTCATAACTATCTCCAGCTCTTTGGACCTGTACAGTCATGGTGGTGCTTTCCTTTCGAGCATCTTATTAGCCACATTCAAGTTCCCATCAATCATTAGTTTGGTTAGTATTCCTCTGCAGAGAATTATCAATCATCACTGACTTTTCCCAGGTCAATTGGAAGAAACATGCTTAAAGTCCTTCATTCAAGGCTCAAGACTATGATGCTGGCTTTCCAGAGCAGAATGTTTGCCTGCCATCAAAGAGCTTCAAGTTTTATTTAATATGCATATATCAGACAACATCACTGACACTATGCTGTCATCTAACAACCACACATTTCCACACTACTATCTGTCCCAGATGATCTCTGCCCCCTAACATCAAGCAGTTGCTTAGCCTTCCATTCCCATTTTCAGATGGGAGAAGTGGTTTACAGCCATTGCTCAACTCACTTGGGCAATAGCCTCATTTTGTTCTATCCACAGAACTCCAGAGATCCAACTCCTGGTTGTATCAAGTACATCTATGAAGATAAAGGAAGTGTCTGGTTTGCTGTCCAACACCATCTCCCAGCAGGAGATGTAGTTGACCCCTATTGACATTATCCTTATTTTCCAGCTTGACTCTACTCCACTGTTTTATCTGAGGATGTTGAGCTGGTTTCCCCATCTTGAGTGTTGTTACATGTTGCTCAATGGCACTTCTCTGAGAAGCAAGTTGTTATCTTGGCATTGATGATAGTAGGCAAATCCTTCAGATTATCTCTAACAAGTTCTGACTTGCTCCAAGGATTGAGTGTGTTTCTATGCTACTATCACTCTTGGCTCATTTTCTGTACTACTATTACATATTCCACCTGGAGTTACAGTTTTGGTGCACACTCAGTCTTTTCTTCCTTCTTTATGACCTTGTGCCCATCATGTGCCACCTCTGTCACCAGATTACCCTTCCAGCACATCCTAGCACTTGTTTACACTCAACATGATGTGTCCTGCAACAGCTGTGGACACCACTCCCCTCTGCACCACCCTTACAGGGCCTCTCCACACAGCCACCCTCCTGTGCCCTCCCAATCTGGGATCTTCCCCAGATCTCTCCTGGATCTTCCCTCCTCCGGCTGTTCCCCCATAGCACCTCCCCTGCACAGCCGCCTTCCTGTGCCTCTCTTGGATCTTCCCTCAGACCCCTGTCTCTTGTTGAGCCCCTACCTCACTTGAGACATCACCCTTCCTCATGTTGCGCCCCAACCTCAGTTCACCCATGTGATCACTCACATGCCTTCACAACACATTGTGCCATGATGATTCCCACACATGTTCTCATACTTGTGATCTTCCCATGGCAGTACCCACTTGCCATTCCTGTCGTTATCCTTGCCATACAGATACCAGGCTTTCTTTCACAGATATGTCTCTTACCATATTAAGGTTAGACTGTGCATGGACCATCTTACCAGATTGGGATATACCTGCCCTAAAGCCCTTACAGCTGGGGTATATAAGTTAGAGCTCTGCTCTAACACCTCTCTCTCTCTAACCTTGATCTGACACCTAGAGTGTACTACCTTATGGTATACTCTTGTGGTATTCATCATCCATTCCCTACAATCTCCTCTTACTTGCCCTCTACCTTGCCCTCCCCTCTATCTCCTTCTTTGAAGGACTCTTGTCACCAACTTCAAGAATCCTCTGAACCATCTCTTGTGGTTCATCTAGGTCTTTCTTATTATTACTCCTATGGACAGCTCCCCTCATTGCTGTCTGTCCTGTCCCTACATCTCACCAATGTAGGCTCATCTGCAGGTTCTCTGCTCCAGTACAGAGAACTCAACCTCTTCAATGTTGACCTCACCACCTTCAGTCTTCATCAGTCACTAGGTCTCTTGACCTAGCATACCTAGGACTAGCTGTCCTTACTGTCCTAGGGATAATGTTCCTAGTCACATTTCTCCTCAGTCATTGCCAGGCATACTGATAAGTCTGAAGGAACCCTACTAGTTAGGGCAGAGTCTACCTCAAAGGCAGACTACGCTTTGTGTCTACTTGTAGCAATTACCCCCAGTTGTAATCATAACACCTGGCAATGAGTTGATTTGACATGTCATTGATACTATTTAATTGTTATCTCCTTATTGTCCCCATCCATTGAGTGGGCTATGATTGCCCTGATGATTGCCTGTTCATCACCCCCCCAGCACCCATTTACTTCTAGCAGGTCCTAAAATATTTACTTTTGAGATAGCTGATGTGGCATATAAAATATATTATTTTGGTAACAACAACAGTTCCCTCTTCATAATAACTTTTATGGAACTGTGAAAATAATAACTGGAACACTTGACACTGACAGATAATTTGTGATGGACATTATAATGGATATAAAAGGTAATATTATGAATCTAATTTTATCAAAAGATAATACTATGAAGTAAATTTTCACCCCTTCAAAATTTCACTCCAAAGTTAAACTCAAGAAAAAAATTTGGATTGCCATCAAAATAAAATATGTTATTGGCCTTATAATGTCCACTTATATATTTTATAGTGGGTTTACCTTTTGAAATACATTATGAGTGCCCCTGAATGTTGGAAATCCCAATGTGTGATCTCTTTTATGAAAGATGTGGAGGTGATGACCTTGGCTGGGTGGAGTAGATGGAAGTTGACATAGCATAGATTGCCAACCAAAGAGATGTTACCAAGTAGCTTGTCACTGAGGGAGAGTTGACAGTGAGCAGAAATCCCAGTCTTGGAGCCTTCAAAGTTGCAATTCCACCCATGACCCAACATACATCCAACAGACAGGAGGTTGAAGAGAGCTTTTGGTGTGTGTAGGCAATCTTTGAGGGTCACCTGGTACTTCTCACCATTTAAGATGAGCTTCCTGATGCAGATTCCACAGCCAGTGGTGACAAGAGATCCATGATTGGTGGTCTGCACCAGTGGATGGTCCTCATTCCTAAAATCCATGAAGTATTCATGATCCACAATGAGGTGTGAGGTGGTCCTGGAGTTGAGGAGTGTCAACTGGATGAACATGTGACAGGACACTTCACCAGCAACCTCGATGACTGCTGCACAGGATAGCTTGCAATGGAATTCAGTGGAAGTGGGTGTAGGATCAGGGTCAGGCACAGAATTAGTCAGTGTTGGTGCTGTGATTGTGGGAATGGCTGCAGCTGCAACCTCACTTTTAATGCTCTTGTTATGAATCCATGCAGGGGCTTTATTCTCCATGCCTCATCTGGGCCAGTAACAGTGAGCATGGTAATCCAGCACAAGCAGGGTTGGTGCACTTCACACCCTTAGGATTGTTTTGATGCATGTGCAAACTAGTGACTGGGTTGACCTTCAACACAGGTGGAGAGGTGACAATGGCATTGGTGTATTCAGAGCCTGGCCTGGCCAGCTTCCTTTTGCTGACTATTGCATTGGCTTTCTCAGTGAAGAGTTTCGCCACATTGTCAAAGGTGAGTGGGGAAGGGGTACTGGCTGAAATGGCAGAGGCACCAGATACAATGGTGGCAGTGGTTGTGACAGACACAACAGTGTTGATGCTGATGGCAGTGGAGGTACATCCAGTGGCATAGGACATGCAATTCATGGTGAATTCTTTGAAAATTTGCCATTTGATTACATCTGATAACCCCTGCAGAAGGTTGAAGATGGCTTCATTATTTGAGTTTGTTACCCCCATTTGTATGAAACAGCAACATGCATCTTTGAAAACACCAAGGTAGTGGGGTGCATCATCAGCATCTTTCAACTTTTCCAACTGTATCTTGGCCCAAAGTGTTACAGTTTTGGTACCCTCCCCGGTCTTTTTCCTTTCCCCTATCCTCGACCGCGTACCACAACGACCACCCGTCACCTGACCACCCGCTCTGGCGTATCCTCATGCTCGCTTACACTTGACATGACATGTCTGGCATACTGATACTGCCCTGCACTATCCTCCCTCGTGCTTCCTGACATAGCCGCCCTCCTATGTCCCACCCCAGATCCTCCCAGGATCTTCCCAGGATCTTCCCTGAATCCTCCCTGGATCCTCCCTGGAATATCCCTTCAGGATTTCTCCCTCCCGCACTGCCCCACAGTGCCCTTGCCGGCTTTCCCCAGCACTGCCCTCTTCTGTGCCCTTGCCGGCTTTCCCCAGCACTGCCCTCTTCAGTGCCCCTCCATGCACAGCCGTCCTCCTGTGCTCTCCTTGGTGATCCCCATCTCAGTTGAGGCCAGATCTCTCCTCAACTGTTACGGTTACGGAGGAGACCCCTTATCAATTTCCTTCTACATCTCCTCCTCCTCGTATCCCGACTCCAAACCCTTCATCGATCACCCCACCTTCCCATCTCGACCATCCTGGCGCATCCCTTTTCTCCTCCCTCTTCTCCGACCTAGGGGACTTCGACATTCCTCCTTCCACGTGGGCCAACTTACTGGACGAGTCTCTCTTCGAGGCTTAGACCATCGGGCGGACATCTCCGGACCACCGCCTCTCCCTTTCCTTCACTGCCTTCAGGCATCTTCTTTCTTCACTGCCTTTGGGCATCTCCTTTCTTCTCTGCCTTTGGGCATCTCCTTTCTTCTCTGCCTTTGGGCATCTCCTTTCTTCTCTGCCTTTGGGCATCTCCTTCTTCACTGCCTTCGGCAGTCCCCTTTTATCTCTGACTCATTCTTACTTATCATGACTTGTCCACAGACACTGCCTCCTCATAGCCTCTCTTATGGCTATTCGTATCCCCCTTACTTCATGGTTCGTTTATCTCACGTGCCACGCAACGCAACGCGTCATTACCTTATTTATACTTCGGACTCCGATACCAGCCCTAAACCTCCCTAGTATATATATTAAGGCGCTGCCTGTATCCCTCTTCTGCCTTAACCTTAATCTACACTATTTCGTGTGGACTTCCGTTCCTCGAGATCCCCTCCCTCGTGCCTCGCCTCTCCTCTGCCTCATCCTCCACTCTTCCAACTCCTGGCCAGTCCAGGTACTGCTAGCAACTGCTAGGCCGTTCACGCTTAACTCCTTTCGGAGTTGACCTAGCGTAGGAACGAGGTCTTGACTCTACTCCGTTATAGACGGTTGAGTCAACGACACATGAACGTGTACCATTGTTACTGGTTGTAACAAAAGATTAAGGTTATACCTTACCGGTGCTATCAAGCCCGAACCCCCTGGAGACTACCCGGTGGTAGTCTAGGCTACCGAGCAAGACGAGGTCCATATGCCTAGATTCTCTACTCTACAGAGAGAGAGAAAACTCCTCCGACAAGGAGCAACACATCTTCCCTCCCCAACCCAATCCCCCATCTTCCGCCTTCTCTCCCATCCCCCATACCGACTCTCCCCAATCCTCTAGAAGGATTAGTTCCCAACCAAGAACAGGACCCTTCGTGCCACCCCCTCCCCATCGTACCACTCCATCTCCTGCTCTCTCCAGAGCCTCTTCCTCCGGCTACCACCACCAACCTGAGATACAGGTTGATGTCCCTATCCAACCCATCTCCGAAGCCCCCAAAGAGGACTCTTCCCCTGACGACGACGGACAGGCATACGAAAGTTTTGTTAGACGAACTGACCTCCTCCCGGATCCTCCAAACCCCGACGACCCTGAACCAGGAGACGAAGACAGCGAAGACAACGACAACATGCCCGGAGTTAAAGCTGCCCTACCAGAGGAGTTCTCCGGAGAATCCGCAGATGCAAACAGATGGCTCATGGCTATGGAAGGCTACTTCTCCCTCAACGATACGCTCGGAGACCTCGCCAAGGCCTACGTCTTTCTCAATCGTATGCAGAAAGGACGAGGAAAGGCCTTCGCAGAAGCGTGGCTTGCCAAGATTAAGGACGGCAAGATCCCCCACGGACAAACCCACTTTAACGCGATCAAGGAAGCGTTCACCAACACCTTCACCCCTTATGACACTGCTGCCCAGGCACGAGTGGAACTCTCTTCACTCACACAGGACACTAGAGACCCCCGAGGCTTTGAGAAATACGTCTCAAGCTTCTCCCTCCTCTCCGTACGATCCAAGATCACCGACCTCAACGCGCTCTTGGAATGGTACCTCAGAGGACTCGACCCACAA
>JBBPNR010000471.1:0-23365 GCA_038091015.1 Boletus vermiculosoides
TACCTATGGTTGGAACAACTCGGGGACTTGTGTGGAGACGAGGACAAGTTTTACTCACTTATTGTCCATCTTTGAAGTTGTTTGAACAGATTGGCATCAAAGGTGCCCAAGATCAAATTCAAACGCGACTCGCGTCATCACGTCAACTTCCGCCTGGCACTTAGCGTTCTAGCAATGTTGTGAGCAACAATGTTCCTTGTACATTCAGCGTGCTTGTCTTTGATGAGTTTCAGGATATAGCAATGGGATGGGAGGACAATAAACACAAGAGAGTGGGAAGGGTACTCGATGCGACCCAGGACTTACGGGAAGACGACAAACACACGGGACTCGCAGGCCCAGTGGTGCTTCCCCAATTTCCAAGTTGCCCTCCTTATGACGACACTCAGATCCTTCCTCCCCCGATTCAAGAATAATGTGAAGTCTCTAGTCAACTTGTTATTTAGATGAGGCGGAAAACAACAAGCATCATCCTTCCTGACCTTCAGGCGCATGATGAAAAGCACTCGTTGGATGAGAAGGAGTACACATTTTCAGTCGACCTTGATCCCAAAATGTGGCGGGAGATACTCTCCTACTGCGAGGTCATCGATATCATTCATGTTGGCATGGTACATCGGAGTCATCATATCCTGCTCGTTCAATACTGAATTCTCACACAGACGTGTCGGTCATTAGCATCCGTGCCGGAAGACCATCGGGTGTGGTATTTTGCATTGCTACACATCTGCCATAACAAAAGACTTCCGCACCTCCGCTTCTTAGTTCACATCAAGTCGCTCCCCTCCACAACTCTACGCCAAAAAGCGATCCTGTCGGCACGACTCGATCGTCTTTCGCGCGGTCTAGATTCAAGTCCGTTCCCTTACACGACTGCAGCTCGCTGTTTGTGGAATCCCATTTCTCCCAGGCGGAGAGTGGCTGGTCATGCTATGCCAAAAGGCGAGTGAAAATGGACTAATGCTCTGCGGGCAAGTATTTCTTTAGATCAACCCTACGCATATTCTTCGGTGTCAGGTTGGCGTCTCACCAACATGAGCGTATTTACGAGCGACGGTGAAGATTTGTTGCTGTTACTTCGTTCTGACCGTCCTGATGCGTATGTTTTTCCTATCCTCTGTTTCCATTGGTTGATTGTACTGTTTACCCCCGCCTAGGACGAAGCTTGGGGTGTATTCGATTCATTCCTCACATACCTGCCCAAGACTGGATATGGTATGGACTGTTGAGGTCCCAGAAATCGAGAACTATGCTGCCCTAGGAAGCTGCATTGTCTACGGGTGGATCGATCGCAGTAATACTAAACCAAGGCATCTCGTTAAAGTGTCGAAGCTCGAGTCCTGTTGTCGCAAGCTTGCAGAATCCCATGCATTGGAGGTCGAATGGGAGGCTGGCAAATGGTTGGTGAGCACCACGATCGTCAGCACATCGGGTGTCGACGACTTACGTCGGCGAAGGGCTCGTATGGGTTGCGCATCACAGACTCCAGATGACGGTCGTGTTCTCGAGTACGGAGCTAATTGCAGCGTATAAGGTGCCCCTTATGATTCCAGCTTTGAACCCGTGCGAGCCCATGACCATAACACCATTCTGGCGTTTTTCGTGCGCTTATATATGAACCCACGTACTGTTGACTTGGTTCCCTCCCTCCCAGCGGTCGACGCTCCCAGTGTTATCATACTTTATGGGAATCGGTACTTTTTCATCGCGCCGAGCTTTGATACAGATCTGCTTGAACAACATCCTACCTACTTCTCGACGTACACTTATCCACGAGAGCTCAAGCGTCCGATACTCTTAGGACTCGGACCACACCGTGCGTTCTGGGATCTCAGTCGTGAGAGAGTGGGAATTGGGATGCTACCAGCCCTGATCACGCCCAGTTTTTACGAGCATGGCTCTTGGGGTATCCATGTTCCCGAAGCTAATCTTGCAAACGACGTCCATCTACTGGGTCACGCTAGACTCTACAAGAGTACAGTGGTGAGGGCGACTTGGGACGAAGAGAGTGGGAAGCTAGCGTTGTGTCCCAAGGCAGATTCGTGGATGGTGATCATAGTCGATTTGAAGCCCTGAGTAATATGATTCCGCTTTCCTCGACGTGTAGTCAGGATCAGCAGCTTTTACTACAGTACGGCTGCGAGCTGTTCAAACTAAGTACCCGATCCTCAGAGCCGTCGGCGGGCGGTCATGGTGTACGTGGAACCGGATGATCATGATGATACTTTGGCTCCCATTGGACAGAAACAACTTTGGACGCTGGTAGAAGCCGATGGTCGTCTTTATATAAATCAGACGGTGTTAAGCGGTGGCGCAGCTCTCTTCCTTTCGCTCCTCCACCACACCACTCGTCCTCGCCCCACTCGCTCTCGTCGTTCTCTGCACCCACCTCACCGCACCCAGCCTCCATTGGCCATTCCGGCGCCTCGCAGTCCCTCTCCCCATCCTAGGGTCCCGAGCGCGTAAGTCTTTCTCCTGCTTCCCAGCACCCTGCGAGGCAGTCCCGCCCGCCCTCGCAGCCCACGCTCACCCAGCAGGATCGGCTTCCGCTCTGGGTCGGAAAGCGCTGCGCGCTTCCACCAATCACTCACCCTCCTCACACCAGTAGTTACAGACTCCTTACCTGCATGTACACTACGTCACATGCAACCAGTCCTCCTTCACCCTGCGCACGTAGCGACTTCCAAAGACGACGGGCTCGGAGTGACTTCCCCTAGATTGAGGTACTTAGTGGCGTGGGACCAAATATCTATACTCGTCCACTGTCCTGGCAGCCATAAGCGCTACTACATGATTCTGTAACATGGCAAGTATCAGTTGAACTCTTCCTGAATCCACTCTGTTATGGAGTCGCAGAAAACCCTGATCCACATTGCGTCTGTCTCGCAACGAGTTGTCAGTACACTCGTTCGGTATGCTGGTCGCAAAACTGTCGAGAGCTTTTGTTTGGACAAGATCGTCGTCGGGTCCGGCGCTGTCCTGGAAACGCTGAACAAGACGTTGCTTCTAAACGACGGTAGCATCGACGATCGGCTTGCGGACTGGTTAGGCAGCGATGAACCCCAAGCATGCCTAAATACGTTGGATCAGATGGAGAGAATACTGAACAGAAGGCCTACCCACGGCGGAAGGAACTTCTTTAGTAACGCCTCGAGCTTTACACACACCCAAGACATCAGCAACGAGGCGATTAGGCTCTTCCGAATACAAAAAGGCGTCTTCCATTTCTTGCTCATGCCAACGGACGTCTGGTAAGTGTCTTGACAGTTCCGGTATGAGCTTACGCTGCATCATTCCACTTAGGAATCGTGAAAATGATGTTCATCGACCACAAGTGGCAGCTCAGCACAATGTGCCGCGGGTGGAAGAGGTAACTGGCTGCCGAGATGTCGCGCAAATCTTGGAGCACAAGATTGGGGATAGTTCCGGCGTACCACGGGAGGAAAATATCAGGAAGCAGGTAGTTGATGGTATGTCATAATTGTATTGATTGTCATTGCAGGTGTTCACATATACCAAACATCTCACGATAACGTATGATGCAGCGGAGAAACTCAAGAATATCCTGGGATGGTTGAACGCTTGGAATTGTAAGGAGATACACAGACGGACTACCCTTCTGCGCCAGTCTGGCACGTGTGTATGGTTGCCCAACACGAATGCGTTCAAGACGTGGAGGAATACGAAGGATTCGTTTCTGTGGCTACATGGAAAAGGTAGAATGCTCGCATTATGTGAAGATAGCTGTTCACTGAGTTGAAAACGTCATCAGCCGGGGCTGGGAAGTCTGTCCTAGCGTGCGTGTTTGTCTTATATTTCCTGTTAATGTCACGTTGACCCTGGTCACAGTGCCTCTGTGATCGAGAACCTCAAGGACACTCCCAAGGATGGAGAGATTTTGGTGTTCTTCTACTGCGATTTCCGAAACGAGCGGTCGACGAGTGCCGCAGAAGTGATGCGTTCCCTACTCTCCCAGTTACTCCAGCAGTTCCGTTGGAATACTGTCGACCATGGAGACCTGATTGACGAACTAGCGAAGGGGAGGGATGAAGGCACTTCGGCCATTAGTAATGTGATGTTACTCGCCCATTATATTTCTCGTGTGGCGGAGCACTTTGACCAGCAGCCATTTATCGTTATCGATGCCCTGGACGAATGCAAAGATGTCGAGGACCTTCTGGATGCTCTCAAAGAGTTGACGAATGGCGGTCTTCGATTGCTTGTGACCAGCAGGCCCCTTCAGGTCATCAAGGACAGCCTTTCGAATCACCCTTCGATCTCCATGGAGATAATGAAGCACCAGGTATCGGCGGATATCAGACTGCACGTCATGAGAGTTCTGGACTCTCATCGACGGCTTAGAATTGTCGACACGAGCTTGAAGAAGGAGATCTACTCTGCCTTATGCCAGAAAGCCGACGGGATGTGAGTGTTATCACACTGCGAAGTTATCGGGTAGACCCCTAAAGGCTATTTCCTAGGTTCCGTTGGGTGCAATGTCAACTCGACATCCTTAAACGGTGCATGACCGCAGTACGTGTCCGGGAGGCGCTGAACAACCTTCCGCGCGACCTCGATGCGACGTACGAAAGAATTCTTCTGAAGATCGACAAAGATGAGGAAGGCGAGATCGTACGGAGAGCTTTAGAATGGCTCGTAGCTGCCTTGGAACCCTTGCAATTGTCTCAAATCATGGAAAGCCTCTCAATTGACCTTGGTCGCCGAGTACTGGATCGAGAATTTAGACCTCTTCATGGATTCGCTTTGCTGGATGCACTAGGCAGTCTGGTGATATACGACGAATTAACAGGTGTTGTCATCCTGTCCCACTTTAGTGTCAAAGTGTGTTTGGCATTGTGGTCATCTGTGGTTTCATGTTGCTGAGTTGTTGGTTGGATAGGAATACCTGACAGCAGAGTCCACCTTTACCAAGCATCCGACATATTATATCAACCAGCAGGCAGCTCATACACAGCTGGCTCTGCTCTGTATATGCTATATTGTTGCCTATGTCAAGTGCACTCGGCATCCTGGTGGTTGCCAGGGATTACCGACTCACATGGATAGAACTCAGATATATTGCAACGACTACGATATGGCTGCCTCCCATTCCACAGGACATCCTGGGGTTTCATTTCAACCATCCATATCTCATCCACTTCTTGAATATGTGTTAGACCGTGGTTTCCATCACCTTGCGTACGTCGATCCGAGAAGTAAGACAATCCTGCGAGCTATCATGGATCTCCGATTCCACGTGGAACAGCACCCTTTTGAGTGGGAACAGTTGTGCAAGGACACTTATGACTCCCAATTTCCATGGCCGACTCTCAGGCATGACATTATGCTGTACATTCTTATTGCTTTCGCACCGGAACCAATGCTGCGTTTCCATCTCGGCCGTGGTGCACCGAAGCTGAAGGATAGGACCAACCCACTCATATATGCAGCATACTTTTCCAAGATTGAACACTGCCAGACTCTACTGTCAAGAGGTGTCAGCCTTCATTGTAGTGGCTGGCATCCTGAATACTATCTTCGTGGTCAGTTCTTACCACTCGAGGTCGCCGTTCATCACGAGGACCGCACTGTGGTCGAGCTCTTCTTGGCAGCAGGAAGTCCTGTTCCTCGGGAGCTATTCGTGCAGTCACTGGACAGTAGATTTCCTGCTTGCAATGTTGCGAGGCTACTACAAACCGATGAATTCGTTGAATGGGCGATCGACGTTCACGATAAAGAACTACTTCTAAAGACATTAGACCCCATGCATTATCATGACAACCCTGGACACCGACCGTCAGAAAGAGATATTGATATAATTCAACGGAGACTCGTCCAGCTCGACTGCGACCCACGTACCCGATTCAATGAGGCATCCCTCCGCATCGCTGTATCCGCAGGGCATATTTCCACTGTCAAACACATGCTTTCGTTGAACGTACGGTTACCCCACGACATCCTCCTCAATGTGTCGTACAGGCACAGCTCAAACTCGGTAGCAATGATATGTTTCTTGCTCAGCATGGGGAGTGATGTACACGTTATTTCGCCTGAGGGCGACAGCCCGCTCCATATCGTCATTCGCACCGCTGGCGGGTTCTCAGAAGATGGGTGTCTATGTGGTGTTCGAGTCCTTGTTGGTGCAGGATGCAACCCATCCACGTGCAACTTGGCTGGCCAAACACCCCTTCACCTTGCGGCCATGCATGGATACATCTCTATTATCAAGTACTTGCTTTCGTTGCAGGTGGGACTGCCCCCCGATATCATTCTGGCAGCGACAATGTCAAATACAGCGTCGACGATCCAGTTTCTATCGAGCAGAGGTGCTAATGTGCACGCCATTGCAGCCTGTGGGGACACTCCCCTCCATCTCGTTCTGCATAATTACTACAGAAACCCGGATGAATGTCTGGAAGGTGCCAAAATTCTTATGAATGCTGGGTGCAATCCTTGCGTACCCAATGCCTTTGGCGAGACCCCCTTTGATGTCGCAGCAAAAAATCCCTCCCCTACGGTTATGCAGTATCTCCTTTCACTGAACATTCTTCCACCGCCTGACATCCTCCTGTCCGTATCTGGCGGGCATGCCTTCAAGTTATCGCCAATGATTGAATTCCTCATCGGCAGGGGGGCCGATATACATTCAACATGCCTCAACGGGGACACTCCACTTCACCTTTCCATGGCGGCAGACTCAGAAGTAGAATGTTTGAGAAGAATTGAAACCCTCGTCAATGCTGGGTGCAATGCTCGTACCTGCAATTCTGCTGGCGAAACCCCCTTTCATGTTGCTGCAAGGCGCGGACACATCATGGTTATGGAGTATCTACTCTCAATTGGCATATCGGCACCTTTGGATGCAATCCTCACTTTACTGCGTAAGCCAGAAAGAGAATGCTACCCAACAGTCCGCCTCCTCGATAAACGTGTCGACGTACATGCTGTCAGCGAGGATGGCATGACTTCGCTACATTTCGCAGCAGCACTTTGCAGTGAGAAGGATGCTTTGGCAGTGGTTACACTCCTGGTTCGTGCCGGGTGCAACCCTTCTGCACTTAATGTAGCACGAGAAACACCTCTTCATGTCGCCGCACGACACGCAAATCCCTCCGTCATCGATTACCTTCTTTCACTGGACACGGTATTCCCTCGTGATGTGCTCCTCGCTGCGTCCAGTGGCGAATTCCAGAACACGCAGGTGATTCGCTACCTTGTTGACAGAGGCGCCGACGCTTCTGTTACTACAACAGATGGAGACACTCCACTACACCTGCTTCTGGCGCGGGGTGACGAAATAGATCGTTTGGAGAGTGCTAAAACCCTCATTGGTGCTGGATGCGATCCTCGTGCTCGGAATTCAGCTGGGGAGACACCACTCCACACTGCGGCAAGGCGCGGGTTCGTTGCCATCTTGAAATATCTCTGTTCGCAAGGTGTACCACTACCCCGCGATATCTTACGCATCTCGGCACCAGTGACCATTCGTTCCCTCCTCGGCAAAGGCGTGGATGTATGCGGTGTTTCAATCGATGATGATAGGGAACTAATGCATCGCATCCTCGATTCCAAGCACCCAGAATCTGATGAAATGGATTGCCAGTGCTTGGAGTTTGCCCAATTTCACGAAGCAGATTGCTTGGAGTGTGCTCGAATTCTTGTTGGCCTAGGTTTGGATCTATCACTGAGAAATTCGTCTGGCGAAACCCCCATGCATGTTGCGGCGAGGCGTGGACAAACTACCGTTGTCAAGTATTTGCTTTCGCAAAGTGTGCTACTCCCTACCGATGTTCTCCTCGTCGCAGTCACACCAGATCCTCCCTCGTGCACATGCCGTGCGGTACAGCTGACCCGCTTATTAATTCGTGAAGGAGTCAATGTAAACTTCACTGCGCCGAATGGAGATACCCCCTTGCACCTCGCCCTAAGGAACAACTTCACACCCGATTGCGATTGCTACTATGCCCAGGATGAGTCATGGAACCTTGTCGAGATTCTGCTCAACCACGGTTCCGACCCCACCGCACGAAATGTGGACGGACAAACACCATTCGATCTCGCAGAAGCGCAGGGACATTTTTTCCAGGAGAATTTCCTGCGCTTGGTTCAGAACTCTCGTGTCGTACTCCAGCCTACAGATTAGCCGTCAGGGAAAATCCTGTTCGACGAGGAAAATAATTTTTGTGGAGTGGTGCATCGACGTATGTATTAACTCAATGCATTGCAATTCCGAGTCGACTCGAACTGATTTGTGTGCACAGGGATATGTTCATGTCATCCAATTTTTTCACCTGAATCTTCAATTGACTCGGGGGGTATGTACTAGTACGGAATAAACCTCCTTTTCGTGTTTTTTTTCCTCGCAGATTTCTATACTGTATATGTACGTGTTGACTCCAGACGCAACCCTGGATTGTTTGAATGTATTAGATCGACGTTCGGCTGCTAGTATATGCTGGAAATGAACATAGAGTGGAAGAGGCAGCTCGTAATGCAGAGCGGGAAACGTGCACGATCGGACCATCGGCGCGACGAGAACATGACCGCCTTCCTCATCGACATGAATACATATGGCGGCGTAGTTGGTATTGTTGCCAAGCCAACATTTCCTTATCTAGATGTTTACCAAAGGCTTTAGATCCAAACAACGCCGGATTGGGAGCAATTACCACTGGCTTACGACGCCAACCACCGGAATCCCCACTTAAGCTCAAGCGCGACAGAACGCGCCGGTCACGGAACCGACATATTGTCTGGGTTCTCTCCTCTACTCAAAAAACAAGCCGCTTCGCGTTCGAAAGTCATCTTTGGCCAATACACTACTACTTGACATGGGTGATGCGCCAAATGCCGTTGCTCTGGATCCATCTACATCTAGCCCCTCTGAGTGGCACTCCATACGTCCATGGACACCTCACCTTACGCTTTCAGTACGAGAAATAACATCCGTTTCCGCTACATTTATCCTCTCGTCATCCCTCGATATTCGACATACCACGGACGATGAGCCGGAGCCGGAGCTCACTGGCGACACCTCGAACGACACGGACAGTGACGCTATCTTGGACTCACGCGGAATTATCGCGGATGCGATGTCTCACGGTCTCTCCATCGACGTGAACGGCTCGAACTGGAAACGCGTCATCCTTCGTATGAACGATCAAGCTGACGAAGCCATCATCGTCATCTACGGATTACATCCTGGGAGACAGTATGACATTGACCTGGCGCTCGTTAGCGGAGGGACGATGCGAAAGCAGGTCACCACCGAAGGTGAGTGTACCACGTGTGTTCGGCGTGGTGTGCGCTCAGCGTGCGATGTAGATGCTGAGAGCACGACCTTGGATAACGAGCGAAGCGATGATCATCATGCTATCACCGCGCCAGAGTCTCTGTCTACATCAACTAGCAACGTCAATGAATGTTCTCCATCTGCCCCGTCGACTTCCCAGACGCCCAGTCTGGAGGAACGGCTACGAACGCTTTCGCATCAGCTAAACGCTCTGCACGCTGAGCAGGCTACGCTACAAGCGGCTCTAAAATCCTCGAGACGCGATGCGAATAAAACCACGACCAGCTTGCGCGCTGAGATTGATGTATTGAAACGAGCGTCGGAAAAAGCCGGCATTGCAGAAAGTAAAGCGCGCCAACGTGTCCGTGCCCTTGAAGATGCCGTGCGACGCGCAAACGAAAGTCGGGAAGAGGTCGAACAGCTGACAGCGGCCGACGAACAAGAATTACCAGGAGTGAGGCAAAAGCAGTCGGAAGCCGAAGACGTGCTGAGAACGGTAAAGAGTGAAGCTGACGCGGTCAGAGCGGAACGAGAGAAACGAGAAGAAGAGGGGAGGAAAAGGAAGGAAAGTATGAAGGGAGAATGTGCGACGTTGAACCAGAGATTAGAGCGATTGACGGTGAAGAAGGAGAGGCTGGAGAACTCTGTGATCCCGGATCTCGAGACCCAGCTTGCGGAGATCCAACGGGAAATCGAAGTCGCGGAACGGGGCGGTTTCCAGAATGAAGACGTATGGGATAGCCTATACGGAGATCCTTCGAGAACAGAAACGCAGCGACGGCGCCAGTCACACCCTGGCACGATCGGACGTCCACTTGGTCAGAGAGCCGGTCAAACACCAATTTCACCTCCACACTTTCCTCGCTACCAGCCCCGGTCACAATCCACCTATCGATTGAGCAACGACCTGAGTGCTTCAGGACTGTCACTTCCTCCTGGCCCAGCTCATCCTTCAGGGCCCTTGCACTCGTCTTCCTCATCAATGTCTTCAGGGTGTACCCACTCGGCAACGCCGGCGTTGTCACACTCCACCAACACGATCCTCTCCCAATCCACGTCATCATCACTGTCTCGCTCAACGAGTTCCGTAGGTTCGTCGACGTTATCCAGCAAAGCTCCCCCTTTTGAACCGACCCGTAATTTACGGGTGTCACTTTCGTCGCCCAGCGCATCGGGTGGGCTTCCTTCGGGCGGGCTCTTTTCGATGAGTAGCCAAGGCTCGTTTTCACCACCCCCGACCACGTTTGGATCTGCTGGATCAAGCTCGGGTTTCTCCCTGTCGGGAACCTACTCCTCAACTCAAAGACCTCCGCAGACGCATGACGCAGATCTTGGTAGTAACTCGCTGCGATCAGGATGGCCGTCTATATCTAGAGGGTCAGCAGGAGAGGACCCATGGGGTACATCAAACAGTTAATGTATGTGCATTTGCTCGATCCAGATGAGATAGTACCTTGTGATACGAGAGAACCTGAATAATGCTGGTGTAGTGTATTTTTCCGAACCATCCTGCTGAGCAGAGATGGTGGGATGAATAGTTGCCAAATCGCACCCAACTACGCGGAAACGGGGCTGGTTCTGCACAACGGACCACTGGTAGCGTGAGATCCATCTTGGGTCAACCTCTCGACCGTCCGACGAGTCATGGCTGGCTGCCTCATTATCATGTGGAAACCTCGTCCGTAGTCATAGTCGAGAATAATATTAGAGA
This sequence comes from Boletus vermiculosoides, assembly GCA_038091015.1. Lineage (NCBI taxonomy): Eukaryota > Fungi > Basidiomycota > Agaricomycetes > Boletales > Boletaceae > Boletus > Boletus vermiculosoides. Next base: position 11,004 of record JBBPNR010000471.1, read on the forward strand.
ATACGGAGCCGAGTCATCTTTCAGAGCACAAAATGTACGCTCTGGGAGATGACTCGGCTCCATAGCGATAAACTTACAATCCAACAAAAAAAAAATACAATCCCATTTCCCATCGTTCCTAGCGAGTCGCAGCAGCGTCCATCCTCTCGAGTTCGTCCACAAGATCATCCATGACATCCCCGCTCCTCATCCCTCTACTCTCCGAAATCTGACCCGGGGCACCTCCTGGCTGAGACGATTGTAAGTTCTCAGCGCGCACGGGCTCGAGCGGGGTTCCGGTGTTGCCGTCGAATCCGGGAGCGACCCGTCTGAGCGCTTCCCGTCGTCGCTGTTCTTTTTCGTCCTCGCGGGACCGAAGAAGTCCTTCGCGTCGGGCTGCGTAGGTGGCGAACGTGTTTTGTCGTGATGATTCGAGGGTGAGGACGTGTGGTTCGAGTACGAATGGATAGGCGAACTGGCCAAAAAAGGAGAATGGAATTGGAACTCTTTCGAGTCGGCTTGGCTTGGACACGGACGAGGAAACTCACGTATGGTGTGACGCTGTCGGGAAGGGGGTGGATGTCTGGGGGGAGTTCGACCTGGAAGAGAGAGGTGTGTGAGATTCGAGGGATGGATGGAAATGGGAGTGCCAACGCACTGATGGAGGTACCCTCACAGCAGGCGACTTTATGAGTGGAACGCGAGCAGCGGCAGCATATTGAGATTGTGTCGCTACCAAAGTAGCGTCTTTGAGACCAGAGTCTGGTCGAGGGGAGTCCTTGTTGCAAACGACTTACGATGATCTGCCATCACATGCGGTAGAGACGAAAGAAGGAATTGATGATTGGATCATGCAAGCTACGAGCTCAATTGTCTGAAAACGTTTCTACTCCCACTCCGCATCCCCTTTCGACGTTGCTTTCGACCACTCCGCTCGCTTTCGTTCATCTCCCCTTTTGGTTCTTCCGCACCCCGCTCCATACCCGCCCCAAATACTTCCACACCCTTCCGGACGTCCTTCTTTCGCGCATGCGTCTTTGTGTCGTCATCACCAGTACCAGGGGGAATAAAACTGATCTCCATCCCGCCATCCGCACTAAACCGCACGGTCGAAGGTGATTCGGCAGACGACTTTGACAGTTGCCGAGAAGCAAGCCGTCGTCCGAACGAAGCGTCCTTATCGTTCGTCTTGCCAGCCGCCACAGTCGTTTGCGCCATCAGAGGTACAAAATGGACTTTGTTCGACGAATGTCGATTGGCATCGCGCGTCCGTGAGTAGACTTGCTGAAGACGCGCGTTTTTCTCCCCTGGTCTGGATCGGGGATCATGTTGATTCAGCTCTGCAGTTGGATGGCGTTAGTACCCGGAAATGAAAACGTGCCCTCTTATACCCACCGCCGGCATCGGAACTGTCATCACCGTCGCTGTCATCCACACTGTTCTCATCACCGCTACTACCCAAGCCGTCGGATGACATTTTATCACTCTCGTCCTCCTCTTCCTCCACAGCCGTCTTCCCTCGGGATGAATTTGCATTCTTCAGTGCAGCGGAAGAGGGATTGAGGAGAGCGAACTCCCTAGTCGTCTCGTCGACCACAAAGTCAGGGTTTTCAAAGAGCTCTTTGAACCGAGGATCATTGAGAAGCGTGAGCTGCTCTTCACCGGCTACTACCACCTCTTCTTCGTCCACAGGCATGGCCTCGTCTGCAACCTCCACTCCGTCCTCATCCGTAGCTTTCTTGGCCTTTCTCGCCTTTTTCTTCTCTTCTCTCCTTCGCTCCCGCTCTGCGTTTCGTTCGACCCTCTCTGCCAGGGCCTTGTTGACTTTGACAGACGTCGCAGCGCCGTCCTTGCGCGTACGTATACGGCTATCCGCCAATTTTTCGAGACGTTCTTTAACAAGTTTCTCGCGGTACTCTGCATACGCAAAAGGATTTGCGATGACGCGCGCAGTGTCGTAAAGTTTGAGAGACACAAAGTAACCGTGCATGTATGGCTTGAGTGCAGGTGTGCCGATGAGGTGATCCAGCCCGAGACTGCGTCCGAGGGTAGAGAATTAACGCGACATACACGAATGACATGGGGGGGAGAACGTACGTCCGTAACTCGTTCCTCTCGACGAATTTGTAGTCTTCGTAGACGTTTCGCACACTTTGATCCTCCATTTCCTCCGTGATGTTTTCGAGGAAGCTTGCCCAACGGGGTGCTGGTCCGAGCTGAGGGATATAATACGATGCCATTTTGATGCCTTCGTTGGCAGTGAGGAGCAAACCGCTCCCCGGTATGTGATGAATGTCATTGAGATCAGTGGCTGGGGTGATGGATACAAAATTCGATGACGGCTAGCGAGCCGTATGAGCATAAAACACAATAACGAAGAGTACCTTCCACACCGTATTGCGGTCCCAGATTTTGACGACTTTTTTATCCGCACTGAGGACCATCCCGTCACCTGCCATGCGGCTACCACCTTCCAGCCAAGCGACGTTTTTCAGTGGTAAACCGTACCCTTGGTCTTTGAGCGCAAACGGCCGGGGCGAACGTATATCATACAGGAGCGTGTGCCCCGTAGACGTACCGATCGCATACGAGAGTCCATCAGACCTCGCTGCAATAGCCGTCACCGCCAACGAATCCGACGACGAGTCCTCGTCGACGCCCGGAAGCATCACCCTGGCCCGTCCCGTACTACGAGCGATACGACCCTTGGGTAAATCGAGCACACCGACGACGGAACGCGAACGAGGGTCCCAAAATTGCACGCTCGCACGTCCGTCGATTCCAAACGCCAATAGTCGATGCGCTGGATTGACGTCTATGCAGTTGACGCCGAGGATGGGGTCGTCCGTTTGAATTTGAGGGTTGAGCACGAGCGGGTTCAGGAAACGGCCTTGTTCGAGGTTGAGACGGTATATCTCGTTTCCGGAGGCAGAGATGAGAGCATCGCAGGATGGGTAATGGTATGCGATGGAACGACCGAAACGAGGGATGCGCGTCCGATAATGGAAGCCGCTTTGTGTGTGCAGTTCGATCGTGCGGTCGTTTTGGAGGTGTATCGTTTTTGTCCAGTCATCTGATAGTATCTGTCATTTATAATTGAGCATGCGCGCGTCCTCGCCACGGGTTTCGACGGCGAAAAAAAAAGTGACGGGAGGACTCACTTACAGTAAAGTCGACGTTTTCAGCGTCGCCATGCCGCTCGAATTTGAGGGTAAGCTCGTCCAAACCCCAGACTCGCATTTGGGGTTTGTACGTCCCCGTTGCGATTGCATGGTGTCCGTCCCGCGTGGTTTTGATTTTGTTACTCGCCTCTGGAAACTCGAATCCCTGGATGAGTTCTATCTGACCTTCGACATGTTCTCGGAGAGCCCGTTTCCCCTTTATTTTCGTTGACCTGGTTTTCGTGAGCCAGTCGGGTATCGAGGAGGATGATCCCGCGACGGCACCGTTGACGGTGTAAACCTTGACATTGCTCATCTTCAACAAAAAGGCGTCGACCGCTACATGGCCTCAACACCGAGAATTATCACGTGACTAGAAACTACCAAAGTTCCGTATTCACTCTCTTATGAATCTTACGCGCAAGAATCGGGTGTACCTGAGTACCTGCATCAAACAAGATCATGTGGATATTCGACGTATGTACTCAGGGTCAAATGTAGGGACCAATGCGATTTACCTCCGCTCTGCAGTGCGTTGTCCGCGCAACCACTCAGTAGGCGCGGAATACTCAGACTGCTGGTAACCTTTAATATGTCTTCTTCTTCTCGTCCACGGAGAGACCGCCTGCGAAAACAAGTCAATGGTAGGAGAACAGTAATTCAAAAGAGTTTTACCTGGTCCAATGTTCACAAGAAGGATAAGACCACCGACGATCGCTGTGGATAACAGTAAGCAAGTAACACCCCGGTATCACCCATGAAACCTACAGAGTGTCTGGAAGAAGTCATATCTAAGGGGTACACATGAGTGACACGAACGAGAAGTCGAGGAGACACCTACTTGAGGAAATCACGCTGAGGATGTGCGCTGTGTACGCTCCACCAATTGTTGGCAAACACGTTGAATACACTCAGCACCATGACCAAAAAGGTAGCGGACCACTTGGCTTTGAATCCGACGGCGACCATGATGCATGCGGCAAGACCGAAAAGAGAGACGAGTACACGACCTATGCTCCATTTGCCCTGAAGGATGAATCCAATGAACAGGAAGATGAGTAAGACACGCCCGGCGAGGAGGAAACTAGAGACAGAAGATCAGAGGGAGCAAATAGAATCTAAGAATGCTACAGACTATTTTTTGCGGTCTGTTTCGCTTATTGTGGGTAGACCAGCAAAGTTTTTCTTTTTCGAGATGAGTGTTTCACTGAATACCATGACGAGACCTCCGATCACACTGAGGTTTCGGAGGAAAAAGTTCAAGTCGAAGATGAGGCCGTAACCAAAGCCTTGCGAGATGACGACGAGGAAGAGGCCGAGGACTGCGTATTCCGTGAAACGCTTCGATATCACGGATGAGGAGCCTGCCAGCATGACCTACATTGTCACGGTTGACTGACGGGGAGGGAGAAAGGGAGGAAAAAGAGACGTACGATGACATTCAAGAACAGGAAAAGATGGGATAGACCCCAGTAAAAGTGTCTGTGGCTGTTGACAGGGGTTGAGGGGGTGGTGGAGGAGGGAAGCGAGACACACACGTTTGAAGGTACCAGAGCTGGTCGCTCCACTGGGTGACAATTCTGAGGGCGTCTTCGTAGAATGTGACGACAATGAGGAAGCGACCGATTGCGGGGAGATGGGGTCGGAATGGCTGTGAGTAGACCTCGATGGCATCCTCGACCTGTTTTGCAAAGACTCTTAGTTTGTCGAGGGGGTCGTCTGGGTTTACGGCTCTGTAACCTGACCCGGATGTAGGGCGGGTATTTGAGAAGCCGTGTGGGTCAGCGTTGTAGCTGGGTGCGACTGGGCGGCCAATGTGTATACGAGAGGTCATGATGATGATGGTCGAAGCCAAAACCCCCGCAAGACACGCGCGACGTGGCACTACTAGGCGTGGGAAATGATGCAAGGGTCACATGACCACGACGTCGAGCGTGTATCCTTGTAGCAGACAAGACTACTAGTAATGACCTCCGTAGACAAGCCAGACTACTATCTCTAGTCAGTCCCGCTCCATCACCGTCCACGTCGTCGCTCACCTTTTGCTACAGTGCAGTACTCAACTTGCCAAATACCGCATCGCAGAGCGAGATAAGAGAACGCTACAAGGCTCTCTCCGTCATTTTTCATCCAGACAAGCAACACGACGAACGCACCAAGGACACTGCAGCATCAAAATTCCTCGACATCCAAAAAGCTTATGAAGGTGAGATTTCCCGGCGCTCCCAGGTCCTCGTGGACGCCGCTCCATCTTGCCCTCTTCCATGTCCCCTAACTGTCGCGTAAAATAGTTTTGTCAGATCCGTTTCTCCGGTGCGTTACCAGACCCTCTTCTCTCCTCCGTGCCGCTCATACTCGTTCGGTCTCACCCCAACAGACAGGTTTATGATCGTCTGGGTAAGCACCGTCTGCCGTCCGCAGTCCTTCCCAGGTCTTCTTATAGTTCCCCTGTTCCTCACTACCCAGGGCCAGAAGGTCTGAAATGGAAATGGCCCACGGAGCTGCGATCAAAAGATAACGAAGAAGTACGCTCTCGATATTGAAACCCCAAACTAAAATACTCAACCAGGGAAAATCAGATCCAGGCGGCACTCAGTCAATGGGAATTTGATCGCCGCCACGACATCCTTGAACAGCTTCTTCAGCCCAGAGGCTCGGTTGCCTGTGCAATCAATGCTTCCTCCCTATTCGCGAGCGGCGGTGATTCCACACCGATTTCCAGAAATCTTCTCAACCGCATACGTGGCATTGGTGTTACCAGTTTGGGAGTCCGCCAAAACGTCACGGTCAGATCTCTTCCGTTCCAACTCAATCTATTCGATCTGATAAACCCACTCTCTCCCATCTCACCCTCTAGAAGCGCTTAGGATCCAAAACTACTGTCGCCCTCAGTGGTCATGCCCAGCCAAGCTCACGGAGTATCACTCGCACTTTAACGGGAACTCTACAGCATCAGCTTTCCCCGCGAATCGCACTCGAGGTAAGCTTCACACGTTCGCGACACCCTTTGGCTTATCACTCAGGGGACCGTGGATGGCTTCCGTTGCAGTTGACAGCGGGATTCCTAAAACCTCACATCATCGCCGCTGCGACGACATACAATGACAACAATAATGCCGTTGCCCTGCGAACCGGTTTTATTCCATCCTTGTGGCGAACGTTGCCTCCTTTCTTAACCTTATCTCTCGGTCGCCGTTTGTTTCGTCATTCCCCCACCCAGGCGTCAATGACTTGGACGCCCTCCTCAGGGTCGCTTGTTGATCGTCTAGAATTGCACGTGCACTCGTCAAAGCCGTTTGACCTGACGTTACCGGAAGAATACACGCATGTACCAGAACCCGCCGAACCCATATTCGACAACGGACCTGGGTCAATTACTGGCTTCGGCGCAGGTGTTAGATCGTGGTCGTATGGCCTGATTCTTCACGGCCCCCAATCATGCTTCACAGTGAATTATTCTATTTTCCTTCACGAGCTTGCCCTTCGCTTGAAAGCAGGCGTGGAAATTGGTTTACCAGGCGCGGCATATTCCATCTCGGCAACGTGGAATGGAAAAAGGAGTGCCTTTTCTACCGCCGCTGGAGTAGGTAACTGGGGGGTGTTCGTGAGATTTGAGTAAGCGACCTGACACTCGCCATCAGTGTACCTTCACTCAACGTGCCGTCAGATTATCGTATCTCCGGCAGAAATGGTCACTGCCGATCGTTCTCTCACCAGAAAACAATAACACCCTAGCTTTATATTCTATCATAATACCTTCCACGGCATTGGCTATTGGCTATCATTTCATACTCAAACCTCGCCGTCGTGCACAGCGTGTCAAGTACGTAGACGCTTCTCTGACATTTTGGGGTCTTACTGAACGGGGATTCAGGTACTTTGATGCTGCCAGAAGAGCCCTGAAAGAGGAGAGGTCGGCGGTAATGAGGGAGACTGAGCATACTATTCTCCTTTTACGAGAGCCTGCGAGAAGACATATGGATGCTGAAAGAGCGATAGGAGGTGACATTCACGGCAGAGCGCAACGTCCCCCTCTTCTTACTCACCCCCGTTAGGACTGGTCGTCTTGGAGGCTACTTATGGACCGACGTCTGTGGATAATGAAACAACGGGTCTTGATGTAGATGTGACGATACCTCTTCAAGCGCTCGTGCATAATAGCCAGTTATACGTGTCGAACAAAGTACCCAAGGTGATTTCTGGAGATGCATTTGAATTTTCATATGACGTTGATGGCTTGCTCGCAGTCGGGCATACAGGGATTCTATGACCCGGCCCCCCAGACTCCTAAATCGTTACGGGTACGGTACATGTTCCGTGACCAGATGCACTATGCGGAAGTTCCAGACTTGGTGCCCATCGTACTTCCATTGCGAGGTAAGATCCGTCCGCAGAGTTGGCCATATTGACTCCATTTTTTTTTGTTCACCAGACCATTTGGTCGTGTAGGGCGAGATATGGAGCCTGGTCCCCAGATTTACTTACCGACTATCTGGCGCAATACTTCCGATCCAGCCCTACGGCCTTTAGTACTTGCTAGCCGGATCACTCACCAGACTCACTTCCAGGAGACATCGCACAGGATCCATTACATTTATATTGTACATACATTCCCCCTCGTTGCATTACGACAGGATAATGTTGCGCAAGCATAGGGATTCATTGCGTCCCCTGGTTTTTGTCACATCAAGGCGGTTGACTTTTCAAAGTTGAAGCTGTGGGTTATGAAGAACACGTCGAGGGTGTTCTATGTCGTATGTCACTGCACGCACCTAGTCATTCCGTGTCAGACATTAACGATGCGCGCACGAGATCGTCATCGGGAATTGGCTGCTGGCCACATCGAGCTAGGACCGCAGTGATGTATGGGAGTGCAAGGCATGCATGGGGGACATCAAGAGGCGTGGTGGACTTGAGCTTGAGGCAGAAACGTTGGGCCTCCAAGTCCGAAAGACGCTGTCACAGGATGCAGGACCGATTCGGGTTAGGCTTCTAGATCGTAATCAGACCGCGCCGGGTCAAAAACCCGGCGTGAGCGATGGTCCCAAGGCGATGATGATGAATCTGGGTTCGAATGCGGGGGGCCGATCGCCTCGACTGCTGGCCACCCTCGGCCAACATCACGACCCTAAAAAGCGGACTTGGGTGCGCGCGTCCAACGTTCCGTCGACTGCTTCCACTGGCTAAAAGTACCAATGTACATGGGATCCGAACGGATTGACGAGCTGAGCGTTGTTTTGTCACGTTTATATGACAGGACGAGTAATCCCCGTTCGCTACCCTGAATTTGAGCTGGACCCGCTGGCAGTTGATACCTGCTGGGGGGAGAGTGCATAACGCGACTTGTGGGGGGATGGTTGGTGACGTGCTTGAATGACGAGAGGGGATCATTGACCCTTTTTGCAAAATGATTGCGCCCGGGGTGAGCATGGTGTGTGGGTGGGAAAGCGATGGACCCGGAGGTGGTCATTGAATCCGTAATGCCAGGTAGTTTGTGGACGGATGTGGTTTAAGTGAGTGACTCGATGTGAGCTGGCAGTTTGTAACGGCAGAACGCGCGCAGGAGACGTCCAAGGGGAACGCGCGTCCGGCGTCCGCGTCGTCATTGGTTCACCACCAGTTGGCACGCCACGGAGTCTCGGACACTGAATTGGATGGACGCAATGAAACCTTCGCGGTTCAAATTGGGGAAATGTCAAAGGGAGGGGGGTAAGGGATGGGACAGCCTCGAACCACACACGTATTGGCAAGGTTGTGGTTTGGGTTCAATGACGCTCACATAATTGCGGCCCAAACGAGAACTCATAGGGGCCACAGCTTCAAGCCGGGGAACAACCACCCGGGAGAATGGCGGCACGAACTCATTTGAAGGGTAAGTTCATCACAGGAAGCGGAAGCCCGCGAGGGGTTTGGCGCCCGGTTACAGGTAACCACGTATAAGATGGACCAGTGAGGTCAAGCGGGATAGTCCGAAGTTATGAAAATAACCGTTTCCCAGAGGCACAAAGTTTGGGTCAGGGTGCAAGATTAGATCTGCGCCTTGGACGAGTTGCGGAGGTACTTTTTTTTCCCTTTCTTTTCTTTCTTGGCGACGGAAGGATTTTTCTCGGACCTTGGAAAAAAAGTATGATACAGGTGGCCGGGGATTTTGTTTTGTCGAGGTGTCGAGTGGGGCTTGGAACAACAGTTGGCGCACGCGAAAAACGGCTAGTGGCGTTTGAACCGCATGGTTCCACGCATGGGGGCGTGTTCTCACTGACTGAGTTTGCTAGGGAGGGGGGGATGACGGAGACAGCGGATGGGCATGACTGCCAACGGGTGCAACCCTGTGAGGGGGTGGTGAAAGGACGTATCGAGGAGGGAGAGTTGAGTGGGCGCCAAGGATAGATGCCGAGATTGGAGACGTCACCAAGATGCTGTACCGAATTGAATTGGCAAGGCCAGGGGGAAGAGGGAGATGTCCGCTTAGAGGGGTGAGTGACTGGAGACAGGGTATTCGCTAAAGGAATTAACGTTGGTGGGCAAGGATATTTGAATGGGGACATGCATAAATGTAGCGTAAGGGTGCCTCGCAGTCCATCAAGGTTTGATGAGACAGGACGAGGGTGGTTCCATTACCTTTTGGCCTTTGACTTTTTCTCGCGCCGCCGATCACCGAGAGAGAGGCGTGCAGAACATACGAGTACAACGTTGAGCCGGCGGTTGGCTCAACTATTTATGTACCAAATTGGCGGCCGGACGAGCGGAAAATGTTTTTGGGCCCGATAAAATCTAAACGTTGACTATTTTTTTTTTTCTTTTTTCTTTTTTTTCTGTGCGTGTGCTAACTCAATTCAAACTTTAAATAATTTCCAACTCTGGCCTCCCTCCTCTCGACCCCGCCCTTCCCTTCTTCCCTTATGCTTCCGAGTAATATATAGCCTGCCCTGTCACCTCCTTCCCCTTCTCATCTCCCTCCCCCACCAATGCAGCACCCCTCCCTCCAGAACGTACGCATTCGCTCAACCAGAGACGCTCTCCACGTCTTTTACGCCGTCGCCCGCAACCTCATCCCCCTCATAACTCGCCGCCTCGATGCAGAGGAACGCCGCGCCATCGTCCCCGGCAATGTATATGTCTGGGAGGAACGCAGTGCCAACTCAGAAGCAACCGGTCTGGGCATGGAACGATGGTCTGTCTACCCCCTCTTATCCTCGCGCACGCCTCATCTCTCTCCCCCACAGGACGGATGGCATGGGCTGGGGCCCTAGTCGAGTTCGTGACGTATGTCTCCCGCCCATCTCGCCTCTCCCTCTCTCTTATCCCCTTCCAGGACTTTCTTTTCTACCACCAGAAGGAGTGCGACGTGAGTGATGATCCCGCCAGCGCCTCTACCCCTTGGGCGCAAATGATTAGGTCAGTCATTTAACCCTTTTTCTCAACTTGCCCTGCCATGCTTCCCTCTTGGTCGCTCCCGTATTCTTCACCTGTCCGAATTCGATCACCTTCTTACATTAACCTGTCACATATACAGCATGTACCCCTCACCTCGATCCCGCGCAACAAGCGAATCTGAACGCTTAATAAAGCAAACTTATAGTGTGCGCGTTTCTTTGCCCGATGATCGCTCCCGAGGCATATTCAGAAAGTGGCACCTCAGTACGTGTTTCATGGCAATCTCCGTAGTGACGCGACCAATCATCTCCCCTTGACAGCGGCATACTTTAGCCAACAAAAGCTTGATCGGCTCAACACGGTCGATAATATCCAAGGGATCGGTGATATCCCCGTTCCAGACGGATGGTTCCGTAGTGCCCGCAGAGATGGAAAATCCCGGAGAGAGGATGATCTTCCGAAATCCGTCGTCGCAAAACGCATCTCCCAAGCACCAATGGAAGGTGTCATCTCATCCTCTGACCCTCTCCCTCTTCAGCCCTCTTTCTATCAGTCACAAACCCTCACACCCGTCTACACTCAGTTCCCCACCTCGGCCAATGCTTCTCAATTGGAGCTGTCAGAACCACCAGGCGCGCGGAAAACTGCCTTCTCGCTGCCGTCATCGGCCGAGCATCGTCATTACAGCTCCTCAAGTGGCGTCCGCCAAACTACGTATTCGGAACCTAATTTGATCGCTGGCCGAGATCACGCACGCTATCGAGACAGCCTCGCTGGGCCCACGACGTCCATCTGCCCCTCGCCCCCCTCTTCATCGTCATCCATGCCAGCGACCCCAAGCCCCAGGATAAGCCCCGTTCACCTGTCGGAACAGTTGGTACCCCTCGATTACCTTCAAAACCTTTCATACCCGAGACGGGATCCCATCGATGAGCAGTTCCTGCAGCGCTTCTCCACACTCACCTCGACTTCCCTTAAAGGGTCCGTTCCTGGGCACTCGCCTTCCCACTCATTCTCAGGCAGAATGAAATTCTAGTTGTCATCTGACCCTCAAGGACTCTGTGTTGTTTCTGTACCACATCCAAAGGCTTGATCTACCTTGTCGCGCATTCTAGATTGGACTCTCACTTATATAGATTACGGACTCACACTCTGGAGTTTGCTTTGCTCTTTTGTACGCTATCGCATGCACACATTGGTCTGAATGTGATTTATCGTTGCAAACGGTACTAGACGAGTGTGCACGTGACAGGCGAGACTCAAGTTTCAGCCAGTGCCATTGCCAGTGAATGCGCACATGCATGTAGTATAAAGAAGGGACTCGAGACCATAGTTGTCCGTCTGGTCGTGTGCGTTTTAGAACATGTCCCGCTCCGCGTCCTCTACTGGTTCCGCACAGATCGCCGTCTACACGACTCACCTGCTTTCCACAGTGCTCAATCAGAACCCAGACGTGTGTCATCCGGTATGTTCCTTCCAAGCACTCTCCCTGTTCACCCGACTGTCAAGCAGATCTTTGTAGATATGGACCTGGGACCGGGAACATGTCTTTGCTCACAGTGGGTTCTTGGCACCCTAGAAAGGGTCCTGTTTCTTCGTGATTGGCACGTACGACCAGAATAACCTTCCTTTTGGAGAGCATGCGCAACTTTTATCGCTCCCCAACCCAAATACCAGGCTCCATGTCGTCCGCGGACCTCCCCAGACCGTGATCCCAGCGCTTCGTTCAGCGTGGTACATCACCCATCTCGCGTTTAAGGAGGACAGCGCGGGATATGCAGCCACGCGAGACACGGAGGTCAAATCACATGTACTTGCCCCCGGCGTGGAGGTGTCAGATACTCTAGG
>JBBPNR010000472.1:0-23362 GCA_038091015.1 Boletus vermiculosoides
GGGTACTTGGTCTCTTGGTCTCCAGCACCGACGACACGACCATAGCAGCTCGCGGACTCGGTTTCTAGCCCCCTTGTGCGACATCATGCCTGCTTTTAAAATGGCGTTTCCTCGTGCTCCACATTACAGTATCATTGCTATCACTGTGCATCCGCACGATTGTTGTGGATGTCCCAGTGGAGCCGTGCTCGTGCATCATCGCGGTTATCTTGAGGGTTGGCCCAGGGTGAACGGAATATCGGAAAGGTATTACAGCCCATGCAGTAACGCAACAGGGACCATGATCTTTCCCCTGAGTACTTTGCTTCTGCCCATTACACGTGTTGCTCACTTTTACGTGACTTGAAAGGACTTGACAATTCTCTGTCGACCGTGGCAGCACATGTGGAGCAGCAATGCCAGCAAATGGTGGAGTACCCTGTTAGCTGCGCTACTCAGAGTCCATCAATGAGCACAATCTATCATGTTTGAAGGTCGACACCCTTGCTTTGTCGGTTTCAAAATTGTCATTAGGTATGAAAGTAGTTTCCCCCGGAGTTGGGGACTTGGCGCGCACAGCGCCGCTACGATCGAAGTAACGTCGGCCGCGGTGTTGCCTCGGTGGGCCAAAAGGACATCGGCATGTGTCTTACTACATAATTTCAAACCCCGCCAAAACCTTATTCCTCTCTCCCCACAACGGCGGTGGGTAGGAGCCTGACTTCAACTAGTCTAGCGACTGTAGTGGCGGTTGCTCATACATTTGTCCACTCTATGATGTATTCCTGGCTTTCATTTTCATCTGATCTCGCTACGACGTGAGACTATCTGGTATCAGAATCGTCCCAGGTTGTCCGCCCCCCTGAACCAGCTTCGAGTCTTCCGGTGAGTCTCATGCCTAGGCGGGGGATCCTTCTGAGCATCTCGTTATTTACCCACACAGCATTCAGCATTCCCGTCGACTGACCTGTGCATGAGTACTCGTGCTAGGTCAAATTTCCCCGGATGGGTTCCACAATTATTAGGAATGGCCACCTGATTATTATCGTTTCTCCTGGGAGATGGTCAAGTGTTTCCTGTCAAGTGCCACCCAAGTCAGACGCCGCGGATCGAATTGCTCGCTCCTCCGCATTCGCACGCGGCGTTAGTGGTTGGTAAACATTGTGTTAGCGCCGAATTGCATCCCGCAGGTCATGCGGAATCTCACCGCGAATGCTTGTGACCTTTCGTAACGTTACCTGCTCCACAAATAATAATGCTGTAGAGGCTGATTCCGCGCAGCCAGAACTTATCACTTATATACGATGGGGGTATCATCAAATTACTGTTGTCCATCCTCAGCGCCCCATATGCCGCTATACCAGTGGAAAGGTAAAATTTCACCGTTTCCACACTATATCTATCTAATATACCTTTTGAAGCCTGCATCTTATTTGTCTTAGTTGCGTTGTGCCCAATTTACTCGGACGCAGTCAATCTCTCGCAGTGCTTAGCAGATGTGACGAGCTGTGCTGTAGACCCATTTGGTCAGGCTTGTGTTTCAAGCATGAACATGTCGAACACGACCGCTATTTCACTGCTCCGTACGAGCAAAGGCGCCCCCATTGTGGCCTTTCCCAATTCTACGGATGCAGCCACTGCACTTTCGTACGCTGGCTGTGTTGATTACTGTGGAGCAGGCCAAGAGCCATTTAGCTGGACTGTATTCTCGCAGGAGTATGCCGCATGGCTCCTGCCGTATCTTTCCCTGCTCTCCCAGCTCCCTTTTGGTGCTCGACGCAGGACAGATAATCTCATGTCTGCGATCTTGACACTCGGCTCACCAACCATCGCTGGCTACTCGATATATGTCACCCTCCTTAATGAGCGATGGGTCAACGACCAGCTTTTTGCAGGGATTGACTATCCAAGTCCCGCGGTCCACCACTCTGTGGTGCGGGTTTTGACTGGTCTTCAGCAGGTCCCTTTACGCGTTCACCCTGGGGAATCTGGTCGCTTCGACTCTCTTGTCGTTCACCCGGATAATGACGGCTGGTGGACCACGCTCGCAGAGGAACTCGACTACTCACACACGTGGTCAATTGCATCCGCAACGTCGATCACCTGGGTGATCATTGCCTATCTACTCACTGTTGCTGAATCCCTCTACGATGTTGAAGACAACATCAACTCCAGCGGACAGGGAACTGGTTCGGTGTGGCTTTGGCTGTTGCCAATTGTCGTGGGCTGGTTGGTTCTTTCGCCTAAATGTGACTACAAGCGCGTGCACGACGCGTACGACAAGGCGAATCGACACGTGTTCGTAGCGGATTGCCACGACCCCAGTGCAGCTCCTACCAAAGTCACCTCCAATTTCGGTTTGACCATCCGCCCCAGTCCGGATTGGAAGTTATACGACAGAAACATCACTTCCCCAGACGAGTCGCGAATTCCTCCGGTATTCAATTACGCAAGAACGTTGTCGTGGTCTCGAGCTGTCTACGTGACCTCGCTATATTACCGCGCAGCATGGCGAAAGTCCAACCATCGTGTCGGCGTCGATGGCAAGCACATTTCCTGCAATGTGCACAATGATGTCCCCCGACAAAGCCGACTAGGGAACCGCGATCAGATTATTCGTTACTGTCACCCAGATGATCACGAATACCCCGGACCTAACATTATTTGGCCCCGGGGCGTATTCTTTAATATGATCGTGGCATCGCTCATGTCGCTGCAACTGCAGTGGGGGACAACAGGCGCAGCTATTCTGGTAGTCTGGTTCACTCCTACCATCGTAAGTGGTTTCCTACGGAGAGATGATCCAGTGACTCAATAACGACATCCTAGGGATTCGGATGCCGTGCTCTCGCGTACTTGCTGTATGGGATACTATCTACCGTCGTGTGGATCTTGCTTGTTTCGTCCAGCACACTTGGATATTATGCACACCATCTGATTGACGATCCGCTTGCCCTTGACTTGGAAAGCAATGGGCAACACACATCCTTCATACTCTCCAAAGTCCCTATATGCACCTCGACATCTAGCATCAAAGGCAAATGCTCTGGACTCTCAGAGGGAGCAGACGATGTTGTTATACCATTGCAGGAAATCCATCCCCCTAACGCTGGCGTAGATGAAGAAGACCTATGGAGCAACACCGATCCAGAGGAACCCCCAGGCATTACCACAACTACATCCCTGCGGATGCGTTCTCGGACGATTGCGCGGGTTGCGGATTGGCTACGGTGGATAGGGAAATCACTTGCCATTGTCAATGCGATTGGAATCATCGCCAATTCGGTTTTCCAATACGCGGGCGTGTACGATAATTGTTTTTGTGATTCGAGCGTTTACACTTGGGGTTCTTCCGCGTTTGATGTCATTACTCCTATCGCGAGTGACATCGAATTGGCTAGGAATGCTTGGATAGGCGCGCTGGCGCTTGCTTTCACTTGTTGCATGTCTTTTGTCGGTACGATTTATCTCATGCGGGATTCCTTGCCTTCCTAGTTCATTTTGGTATTAAGGGCTTTTATTTAGTTCCCTAGTCCTGCTTATAGGGTGGAGTATATGACGGATGTATTTATAGTAGGTAATCGTTTTTGGAACCTGGTCGTGGTAGAGACCTCCGATGTATGTACTCTTGAAGATCAATTCTCTCTTGGTCGGCTGATTCGGCTCGCACAATGGTCTGGTGTCTGGCCACCAGACTACCATGATTGACTCACAAGTATTGTACAAGCTCAACTCGCCCGTGAATGTCCCTGCGTGCGTGGGATTCAAATAACAAGTCGTATTTCGAATCTCGACTGCATCACCAAACCGCGGTGCCTCGTCTTTTCCCACCAGTACTAATTGAATCTCAGAATGCTCTCCGCTTGAGTCAACTTGACCTTGTTTGCTGGGTTCATCATTCGCCAGAAGGGAGCTGGAGGTTTAAGTCAATCACTACCAAGTCCGACTCGATCCAATGTGCGTAATGGTCCACAGGAAATTTCTTGGACAGGGAGATATATTAAGAATTTCAAAGAAGCTATGCAATCGCGTCGAGACTGATACTCCCTGACTCCTACCATGGCGAACTTGTGAGCACTAAATTTACTGATTAATGGTGGTATAATTCGACCAGGTTTCGAGCTACAAAGAGCCGTTGTTACAGTCTCTGTTTTTTTTTTTTGATACTTACTAAGATTGTGCTGAAAGGCTATCGCAACTTTCGAAACCAAATCTGTGGTCGCACCTTTCGAAACTTCCTTTCGGCAGGATATCCCTCTCAGCTCCGAATGGCCTCAGGCTAAAACGTCTGGCGGAGACTACCTCCGATAAACTGTGTACATTTTACAAGGGCCCGAAAGCGGCACAGACACCATCGTGATTAACAGAAGAATTAATCTCTGGGATCAGGAATGCATCTTCCTTTTCTGTACATGACACCTTCAAGTATCAGCATATCATGATTCAACACACATCCATGCATCACTTACACCTGTCCCACAACCACCACCACCGTCTCTGGTCCCACTCTATTGTCCTCGACCATCCTTCATGTGGCGGGATCTTCTCAGTCCATAAGGAAACCATCATCCCTGGCGAGACATCACACTCAACTTTGTCTTTGTTCGGGGTAAGCTGAGTTGATTCCGGTGGCGGAAACAGTCAAACAGGGCCACAAATAACGGCCTCGACCGGACAATCAGTGATAACGAGAGTTGACCATGTAGACAGCTCGAACCCACCAGACCCGAAGGCGAGGGAAAGAATGTCATCAGTGTCATCTGTTATTGTGGAGGCATTTTCCGGGGTGTTCGAACAGCAGGTGCGTACAACAACTGTGGTACCTAAGCTGAGTCGACAACATCTCAACGGTGCTCACGGTGCATGCGCAAAACGGAAAGCTTGACGGCCGCAAGATGGTCTGTGGGCGTTGCGCCCAGCATCACCATCACAGCGCTGTAAGACAGCGGGACTGCGCCTCTGAAAAAGCTACGATATCCAAACGTGGAACGGAGTGTGCTGAAATATCGTCAGAATATAGGTTCCAGTGCGGACTTGGCTCATGGAATGGTAATAGGCGGTCATTGACTTCCGGGTATGAGCGAGTCCTCATCGTCTGTTGTCAATACCGGCGTTCACCGATAATTTTATTGTAAACGTTTCGATGGGATTCTCTCCAAAGCTGGCCCCAAGCACCGGGGCTGATCTAGGTGACCGATTTGAGAACCTTATTAATGATGAAGATTCATATCAGCTGATCCATATCTAACAGGGCTCCATTAGACATGAAACCTCACAGCTACGAGGACGAACTCTGATATAGTGAGGTGAAACATTTACCATACAAGTGAGGTGTGTGTGAAAGGCAAGGTACGAATACTGGTTTTAATTATGGAGCCTCAAATAGTCGGGACCGGGACGATGGAGCCATTGTGATGGTGCAATTGGTCACAGGTTTGTGATCATCAGAGCTTCAAACTTGAAACTTGAATGAACGAGGAAATTCACATGGCGGTTGGATTGTTCGGGCACGTTCGTACCCACGTATAGCCTTACATCTACAATACAGCGGCGCAGCACTGTTGTTCAGGAGGAATCTAGGTCACGGACACATACCATACACGCCGGGGGGGAGGTTGATGAAATGATAAGAAATCGCCGATCTAACTGCGGGAGTCACCGTGCGTGAGTGCTGGCGCAAAGAATCTGGTAGGTCTACACGAGGCCTACGCTCTGCCCCTGCCGTGCTGAAACTAGAAAGTGATCTCCCATCTGAGTGGTATATCAAATGTTAAGCCAGCGAAAGACAAGCGATTGGGACCTCTTCTCGTAACACCCTCAGGCTCACGGTGGTTGAGAACCATCATGATTCAAGTTGTGAAACTAGTTTCCGTTGCGTACACGTTGCGTGCCAGGGGCGAGCATGATTCCACCAGGCCTGCCAAGGCTGCTCTCGGATTGGTCGAGGAGCCAGCAGGTGTCACGCTCGAAAAGTCAATTACCACGAGAAGTTCCCACCTGAAGGGTGGCATGCTTGGTAGTCGTTCGGCTTGGCTGGTAGTCTACTGGAATCGCGGAGTTTCGACGACAGGGTGACCTTTTACTCGCGAAAATTGCGCAAAATGACTCACCACGGTTAACCGGCGATGGATCAATCAGGCTGTGGCCACGGTTTGGCAGTGACAATAATCTGGCAGGCTCAGGGATTGAGGTGGTGCTTACGTCATGTTCATAGGTTGGTGCCCTTTCTCAGGTATACCACTTTGAACGGCAGCGCGTGCGGATGTTCGATTTACCTCCTTTTCTTCTCTCTCTGCCCAAGTAGATTGTCGTGCCCTAATGTCGTTCCTGCTCTAATTGACTACGACACCCTTATCCTACGCCATCTTCTTCGTCTCTGCCATGTCCAATGACATCCAGAAGGCCGACCAAATCGCCCACAGGTTCTACACAAAGCTCTGTCTCGTCGTGAGCAATGCGAGAACCACCGCTGAGCCGAAGTCTCAGGGAAAGGTCGACAAATGGGTGCGTTTTCTACCCCACATCTCTCTGACCCTCACTCAATCATAATCTGTCTCCTCATAATCTGCTCAGTTCAATCTCGAGACACCCGACTCTGACATCTTCAAGGATCACCTCAGAATTTATCGTGCTGTCTCCTGCTCCCCCTCTCCACCGCCTTTCGAACTACAGGTCCTACTATCCGTTCCAGAATTGACCAATAATCAAGTCCTCGTCTACCTTGCCTCTGATTCGTCTCGTGTCCGTATGGATCCCATCCCACAACACATCCTTCTCGAGAACTGGCTCCTCACTTTTTCTCCTACCTACATCCCTCCCCAACACAGCGTTGAGCTAAGCGATGTCGCTCCTTCTACTATCTATAAACATGGCATACCCCTCTTTCGCAGTTTATTCAGTCTTCTCCGCCTTCTTCCCTCTTGGAAGCTTTTCAAGAAGCTACGACGTCGGATGAGCACTCCTTATCGCAATGGAAATCTCACCATTCAGCTCCGGATCAAATCTCTCGAAGACTATCCCACCGACATACTCGATTTTGGTAAGTCCCACGTGTCGTCATTCGAACCCTAGAAACCACGTGGTGCTCATGTCCGTCTTTGCGTCCTTAAATTCATTCGGTCTTTGCTTTTGCATAATATACGTTCTACCCGGCAGACGCACCCCCTGCGCCAAATACACCCCCTCTCCCTTACGAAACACACACATTCCCATCCATCCCTCATCCGATGGGCACCCTGAGTCTCACAGCCAAGTACCTCACTTCCCCCAACTTCCAGCTTGATGAACTTGAATCATTACTCTCTTCTCGGTTTCTGTCGTTGGACGAAGGTCCAGACTTTACTCCAACACTGGTAAAGAACCAGCAGCGTGACTCCATGTCAGGTCTTCCAGGTAGTCTTCGTACTTCCCTTCCAAAGTCGCCTCCCTCGTCTGTCGCGGGCCAGTTTGTGTTGCCTCCTGTCCACTCTCGCACGAATTCTTTACCAGGAAGCCAAAGCCCTCGGAGCGCGGCGTTGCCGCTGAGCCGAACATCGACTAACATGGCCACCGCTGGGTCAACTTCTGTCTTATCCGTCACTTCCTCACGTCCCGAAGGAAGTGCTGTGTGGTCAAAGGAAGATGG
Source organism: Boletus vermiculosoides (assembly GCA_038091015.1). NCBI lineage: Eukaryota > Fungi > Basidiomycota > Agaricomycetes > Boletales > Boletaceae > Boletus > Boletus vermiculosoides. The sequence goes on from JBBPNR010000472.1 coordinate 7,604, forward strand.
GGCACTCTTAACAGGTGTCGCTTCGAGGATCCGCAAGGAGAGCACTAGCACTACAGGAAGGAGCAGCCTTGTAAGTGCTGTCCTTTTTGGGTACAGCCCCTTTCCATTAATGTCTTTAGGATCTCCCTTCTCCGCTGCCGATTCGCAGACCGAACATCAATCCAGTCCATCCGTTCAAGTCTTCGACACTTTCCTCAGGCTCTCCTTCTATCCATTCTCCTTCTCCTTCCCTTCGCCAACCTTCTCCGCTCACCAGTGGCGTTGCCCTTCCCAGTCTTCCAGCGCGCCCAGCGCAGACTTCGCCTAATTCTTCTCGTGTGCCACCCTCCCCAATTTGCGTGAACAGACCTTCTCCACCATTCGCACCATCAAGTCTTGGTGATCGCCGCTCGCTTGCCTCCGCGGAAGGCGAGGACACCTCACCACGTCTGCCCACGCGTAAGCGCTACTCGAGTAGCTTTGGACATCGATATGCCACATCTGGAGGTGGCACGAGCGACGGAAGTCCAGGCAGCACCGCGGGCATGGAACGTAAAGATGGTGAACGCTCAGTGGGCAGTGGCACAGGAGGTGGTAGTAGTGCACCTGCCTTCTTGGGTGCAACGACGGACGACGACGATATCTCGATTTTCGTGCAAGAGATCGACGCGCGAAAGCCACTCGCGTCTGTGGCTGCGAGGCAGCCACTATCTGTGCCGCCCGATATTCTGTCCGGCGGATTACCCGTTTTAACGTCGAGCCCCGGCACGTTGGGCCGGCGTGGCATACCGGAGCCCGTTGTATCAGCCGCTTCTAGGCCAGGGTCTGCGTCCGCTTCGGGATCCCCTGGAGATGGCGCGGCTCTGGGATTGGGATTAGTTGCGGGTGAGCACTCGCGACATTCCTTGGAGAGAATGAGTGCAAGCGACGGGGAGTCGAAACGGTCCTCGACATCAATGGGACCTATGTTGACGCGTGAGGCGGAGGTGGACGAGAAGCTAAGGCACATGCACGAGGTGTTTTTAGCGTCGCTCGAAGGTCTCGGAAGCGGGAGCAGTCGGAGGCGGAACAGCGCGGGTGGTGCACCTGGGTCTGGATCCTCGAGCGGGGTAGTCAGGGGAGAGGACTCTATGCCTATCTCGCGACCCAGTAGTCGAGGAACAGGTGGGTTGGGGCTTCCGAGCGGGCTTGGGAGAGAAAGACATTCTGGTTCATTGAGGTCTGTGAGTGCGATGGAGGCCGATTCCAGTAGCGGGCAGGCTGGATTGTCGGGCAAGGTGGACATTGAGGGTGACTCGCCGCGACGGTTGTACGGTGAGTAAGTAAGCGGATGTGTCGCCCGGTACACGGGCGCGAATAGGTGGTCGGGTAGGTGGTCGTTGTCCAGATGACGAATTTTCACGACACGCACTCTATCTGACCTTGGTCTCCTTCCCTTCCCTCTATCCCCTCTGTCCTTATGATGTTATGACGTTCTGTCCTTTATTTGCCTGCATCCATTGACCTCGTAGCACAAGAACCTTCCTCCGCACATACGTCGCATATATATGTTACCTCATCCACACATATGCATGTCTTTCAACTATTATTTCATCTAACTCCTATCAATATTGTTTAGTAGTTGTTGTTCTCTGACTTACATCTCGTGTGTAGTACTGTTACCACTACTTGGGTAGGAACTGGTAGGGGCAGTTACGTCCCGTCGCACGCGATCCTTATCGATACCCACGATGTGCTCTGCTGGTGCTCGTTGTAATCCTTTTCCGCGCGATTATTCGTGCAAGGTGATCCTGGTATGCGCACGGTGTGTATACCCACGAAGGTGTACTGGAGACTACTGGAAAAGTACGAGCAGATAACCGGTCATCAATCACGGAAGAACTGGGAATATGGTCGAAACGTTCGTTGGGTATAAAGGTACGCCAAACCTGACCGTCAGCACCCGCTAGCAGTCCTGCAAGGTCAAAAATTGGGTTGTGAATCCTCTTGATAGAGTCCGTCGAGACGATGTACGATCCCGTATAGACACGGCGTGCGCACATCACTACCCGAACATTACCACCATTCTTGAACGCTCTACGACGTCAGAGGCGTCCTCATTCATGTTCATACTTCTCGACAACCGTCCCATTACTTTATCGCCAATGTCATGATGTGCTCGACGACGATTTTGGTGGGCTGGTTGTCCAATGCCGGACTCGAAACGTGGTTGGACACTACGCTGAGAGAGATTGGAAACTTGCTCAGTCTCGAGTGTGCAGTACACCCTGTGTTTATCCCAATGAGGTCTACTTGCAGCTGCGAGTGGGCGTCCCAGTATCCAATCGATCAATTCGCGGCAAACTGACTCATCAGAGACGCCAGAATCTTCTGCAGCACCCCAGTTAGACTGACAGTATATTAATCACATAAATATCATCATGGTGTTACATCATTCCTGGTTGACGCTTGATCGGGGACTTCTAGATTCCCGATGCAATCCATGTTTGGGGACACAGACTAGCCTACTAATATTCTGAAAATTTCACAGTAGTGAGCACTTGAACCTCCATTCGTTTTCCCCACGGCATCTTATTCGCCGTCCGAATGGCTCCTCGATACACAGGTGGGGATGGGTTCCTCGATCACTTTGCACGAGGACATCAACACTCGCAAAATCGAATCTCCAGTGACCAGCCACCCACCCGTCGATGGATTGCGCCATTGGTGTTACTCCCGGTTCATGAAGCCCCGTTGAGCGCTGACCAATTATGATCGTCCTTTGGTCCTTACACTGCTCTGGCTAGCGGTTCACTTCCTATGGCAGTTGATTTTCTCCGCGTGATCCATATCTACTCCACCTCTCGATCGTCCCTTCAATGTATCTCACTATCCCATTCTCACTATCCTCTTCTCCACCGCGATCAGCGTTGTCACCACCACCACCACCACCACCACCATCATGTCAGTAGTACTCTTATCCCACTCACTCCCCGGTGCGACGAGCTATTTCAAATTTGCCTATTCAGCACGCGATAGCCTGAGACTGGATCAGGCCTCTCCATTATTTTACAACTTCTATCATTGCTCACCGACTACGGGCAGTTCGACGCCTTCACGCCGATCACATATTTCACCCGAAATCTCTGTGTATCCGTCTCCACGAGTTGTAGTCACCAAATGCCGAAAAATGACGGCATCACCTCTTGGAATTCGATTCTTCGTGAGAATCTCACCTACTGAGCTGACGGCTAGTGAACTATTTCTTTCTCCGGAGGATGCAATGGATCCTTCGCTCTAGTAAACATTGGCTGTGAGACCTGGTCTCACTGCGTCTATGAAAGAGTGTTTGCGTCCCAATATCCAATCGCTCGATTCGCGGCGAACTGACTCATCAGAGATGTCAGAGTCCTGGTATTGTGCTGGCAGTACCCTGGTACGTGACAAATTCCACCACCACCCTAATACGTCTTCCGCGGCTGTGGACGTTGACTCGAATTCTATGTATGAGACCGAACGTGTGGACCTCAGCGATGGGAATCCATTATCCATCATTGCACAAGGAAATCGTGAGTACACTACGGCTCCCGAGTCCCAGGCCAAGCATCTCAGTTACCTCGCTGTCTTTGAAGCACAGCTGCGACAGTGTCAGAATTCTGATACGTGCGGTGGAGATGTGACTTCAGGGGCTACTGGAAGTGACAGCGACGACGAACGGTATATGGTGATTTTCTTTGATGTCTCCCGCTTGATTTGACGTGACCTTCTGCTGTCGTAGAAACTTCAATATGATGCATGCGTTACAGATAAGATGACCGAAAGGGTCTCTTCCACACTTCTGTATTCAGAGGTAAATATTCTCTACACCATACTGCCACGATCGGCTGTGCAATCATTTCCGGTGGGATATTGATGGGGCTGCATCGCATGAGATGAACATGTGTTACACCATTCCTGATTGATACTCGATTAGGGATTTGAAGATTCCCATCGATATAATTCATGTTTCCAGACACGAAGTAGCTCGTCAATACTATAAAAGCATCACAATGGTGAGCGTTATCCGTCTTCATCATGATATCTCATTCGCAGTCCGACTGGCTCCTCGAAACACAGGGGGTCACGGGATCCTCGACCACTGCCCACGAGGACTTCAACCCTGGGCAGGTCAAATCTCCAACTCACCATCCACGCGTTGATGGATTGCGCAGTTGGTGTTACACCCTCCATGCCTTTCTGTGCATCCTTCATCTCGCTCTCCTGGCCATGTTGTGGCCTCACCCGGAGCATGCTTTCACTATCCCGTTCAATAATAGTATCTTAACAACTGGACTGAGTGCTTTCCTACAAGCATTCTACTCGGTATGTGGTCTCATGGCTCAATGACGTCAAAATCCTGATCGGCATCACGGAGCTCAGCTTTACACAGTCGTATTGGTCTTCATAACCCAACGTCTCGCATTGTCGGTTTCCCTTTCTCGGCGTCAGAAGCTCACCACTACTCACGACATATCTGAGGCCTCTGCAGGGATTGGAGCTGCTATCCTCACATTATGGCAGCAAACGAAGATCGCGGCGTCGCCCTGTGGCGCGGGTTTAGTGTTCTTATACTTGACGTGCATTTCCATCCTGCACATCGTATCGCCGACAATCATGGAGTTCCAACCATACAATGCTTCACTGACGACGGTCGTCGCATCGAATTCAACTTGGCCTAACCCTTCTGTTGACCTCTCTGCGCTCGCGTGGGCTGAGATAACACCATTTGCCCCGGTCATCTCTACTTTCGACTCACCCATATTGTCGACTTCAGGCCTTGTGAACAGTACACTATACAACACTTTCACCACGACCCAGCAAATTGTCAGTGCATCTGTGAATGCGACCACTATACGTGCCAATTGTGGTTTACTTCCAATCCTGGCAACTAACATGAGCAGCGGAGCCACCAACGTTTCACTGAATGCCATCGGGAATACAACAGTAGATTTGGGGCAGCCATGTAAGATGCAGATGATCAATATCGATTCCATTAGTTTAATGTATCGCACAGGGAAAGACGAAATATTGTTTCTTCAATATATGTGCACTACTAGTACCTGCATAGGTGACCCATTGCTGTTCATGGTCTCCACTGCTATGAAACTGGACAGTTCAATACAAAGCCCGGTCAGTATCAATACAACCTGGAAATTTACTCCCATAAACGGTCAGGACGACACTAACAAAAATGAATTATTTCGCTCACATTGTCTGTATTCAGGCGGAGAAAATCGAACCTCTGACACGACTGTTTACCCCATAGCCTGTTCTTTTTATGCATTGAACCATCAATCAACCCTTGATGTGCAACATGATATTCTGTCGTCCGCCATGGAAAGTTCAGATGTACCATCACAAGGATGGTCACTATGGTCTCCTGCTAGTGATGGTACAGATTCAGAAGGTCTCACTGCAGGAGTGTGTCATGGTATCTCTTATTGTGTTGATAATGCTGATACAAAATAAATCAGATTATGGCTGCAATGTCTACAGCAACTGGTTTCTCGTCTACAAGCCAGGTTATGTTTTGTCAATCCTATGACTCGGTCCATGGGTGCCCTATGATTTCAACAATAGAGATGTATGCATGTGACATCAAATTTTAATCCTTCAACCAACTTACTTTATTGTAGGTATCTTATGTCATTAATGGGTGTAAATGTAACTGCAAACAGCATAATAGCAGCATCTGAATCAAGTGCATACCCTTCAGTAACACTTACCCCATCTCAGATGGAAGCTGCTGTATCCCAAGTAGCTGCAGAATTGATCTGGTTAGGTAATCACTGTCCCTGAGAATTACCTTATGACATTGCTTACAAGGGTATGATAGCTGGGTGACTTGGTGAAAGCAATGGTGGGTTTGCATTGTCCTCCACTAGCAGTGATGTCACAGAACAAGTGCCCAAGTGGAGACTAAATGTAAGTCTGTACTTTTAAACATTGACTCTCACTATGACTCAACATTTTTGATTACTGATACCTAGATCAATGAAATCCCTGTGAGTCATCTGTGACAAATTGCAGTATCCCACTGGGAGTGAACTTATGCTGATTTGAACAGATTGTCTGTGCTCTTGGTGCTGTTATGGTTTTGGTACACCCCCAGTCTTTTTCCTTTTCTTCCTCAACCAATACCAACTCGTGACCTCTCCTGTCACCTGACCTCCCACCCTGGCGCATCCTCGCACTCGTTTATGCTCGACGGACTGTCGAGCAACAGCTCGCCACGCCTTCCCAATGTTGCTTCCAACTGACCTTCTCCCCTTCAGGTTCCCCCGATTGGCCTCCCGCAACACCTCTAGACACAGCCGCCCTCCTGTGTCCCAACCCCGAATCCTCCCCAGAACTTCCCTGGATCTTCCCACCCGACTCCTCCTTTAGGGCCAACCCTGATGCCTTACCCTGCATCACCTGTCCCCTTCGGATCTCTCCAGCACTGCCCCCAGTGCCTCCTCACACAGCCGCCCTCCTGTGTCCCAACCCCGAATCCTCCCCGGAACTTCCCTGGAATTTCCCACCCGACTCCTCCTTTGGGCCAATCCTGATGCCTTACCCTGCATCGCCTGTCCCCTTCAGATCTCTCCAGCACTACCCCCAGTGCCTCCTCACACAGCCATCCCCTGTGCTCCCCTTGGCGATCCCCATCTCAGTCGAGACCAGATCTCTCCTCGATCACCACCTTACCTCATGTTGCGCCACGACCTCACTTTGTCCTTGTGACCACTCACGTGCCATCACAACACGTTGCACCACGATGACTCCCACAATGCATCCTTATGCTCGTGAACTTCCCACGCAGGACCCCTCCTGCCCAATCAGGCGATACCCTCACCCTACTGCTTCTGAGTTTCCTATTCAGGATATGGACTCTTACCATATCTGGTTAGACTGCACACAGACCACCTTACCTAATCGGGGATATACCTGCCCTAAAGCCCTTATGGCCAGGGTATATAGTTCAAACTCCGTTCGAACACCTCTCTCTCTCTAACCTTGATCTGACACCTAAAGTGTACACCTTACGGTTACTCTTGTGGTATTCATCATCCATTCCCTGCAATATTCCCTTGCTTGACCTCCACCTCGCCCTCCCTTCTTTCCTCCTTCTATGAAGGACTCCGTTGACACCTTAGAGTCCTCCCTCTAAGGTCCTCAAGGTCGAGCAACTCCGTTGCTCTCTCATCCAACGGCTCGTCGCCATTGGCTTGTCTCTTGGTTCTCCGCCTCAGTTAGGAGGACCCGTCCATGTCACCGACGACCCCATTATCCAATGTCCTCACCTAGGTCAAGGTCATCCCATCTTCTCGGTCTAGGACTCTTGGTCGTCATTGCTCTTGGGGTACTACTCATAGTATTCCTCGTTGTCCGTCGCCAGGCTCGCGTCAAGCCTGAAGGTATCCTACGTCATTAGGACCAACAAGAGTTAGGCTCAAGGCGGCTCTACGCTTTGTGTCTACTTGTATGCCTACCAGGTGGTAGTCGTAACAGGTGCATCATTCATCCTACTTGTTATTGTCCAGTTCACGATCAGCAGTTCTTCAAGAACTCAGCATGCCTCTGTTGAAACTGTCTCTGTCTTGGAAATGCTGTGGATTGGTGCTCACACCCACAATATTCGAGAAAGATTGACTATAGTTGAATACCTGTCTTTGGAGAAGCTGCAGTCAGCAGGAATGTTTGACATTTGCCTTGCGAATGTGAAAGGAAGGGACCAAGAATCTATGGGGGATGGAAATGTAGAAGGGTCACTGTCTTCATTCCAAGAGCTACTGCTATCCTCTTCCCTGCCCAAGTTTGAAGAAGATTTACAATGTGAAGGTGTGATGACAGTTTTATTTCTGCAGTCTGCTAATGACATAGTCTATAAGCTGGAAGGACACCTGAACAAAGATGCAGAGCGGCTCAAATGTGGAGGCCCTTGTGCATCCATCGAGTCTGTTGTCCAATGATTCAACCCCTTCTGTTTGTATCCTGCTATTTTCTCCATGGAATTTTGGTCGCATTCCATCTTGCCCTCATGGCTATATTTGCCCACCATACCAAACATCATGTCATTATTCCGTTGGATAGCACAGGGATAACAACAACATTGAGCACCTCATTGCAACTTTTCTACACAGTATGCTTATCTAAACTGGATTTGCATCAAGCTGACATTTGTTTCAGCTATATACCACAGTTCTGGTTTTCATGACACAATGACTGGCTTTGCATTGCATTGTGACATCAAGATGAGACCTTACTAGCATTCATGACATCTCTCGTGCATGGACAGGGCTTGGATCTGCCACAATCAGTCTGTCGCAATGAAGGAAGGCCTCACCCTGGTCGTTTCAGACAACACTTTGCATTGTGGTATATTTTGCTTGCATCTTGGTTCTCCACATCTCCTTGTCTGCTATCATGCAGTTTCAGACATTTAATAGCACCATGGCCAACACAGTGGTGCAGTCAACATTGGCTTGGCCAAATTCATCCATTAATCTCCAAGATATCAACTGGGTTGACATTGTCCCATTCGTTCTGGTGGTTGGACAATTTCTGGGCCTTTCTACCAAGGGACTGTTTGCCGCTGGCAGCACAGTCTATGACACCCCCTTGGTCACACCCACATCTCTCAATGCCACTGTCAATGCAACCAGTGTTCATGCGAGCTGTGGTTTGGTTTCCAATCACCCTTTCAATTTTACTCTGGCTAGTTCCAGTAAGCTTAGCATCACTACTAGTAGTACATCTCCATTGGGTTTCATGAGTATGACAATTCCACCAATGTGTAAGGTTTTATAAAGCATGGTTCAGAAGTTAATGTTTGTTAATTCTCACTGCCTTTCAGGAAACAATACTATCACTTTCATGCGCTATTATAATGTGTGTCCATGGTTTACTGCAGATTGCACACTGTTTACTTAAAAGATTTTGTACTAACAGTGCTCTGGATGCAATGGTAATTTGTTTTTCCTAGTGACTACCTCTGTGGACTTTGATCCCAATTTGTTGCTGTCTGGGAGTTCCGTCAATGTGACGGTGGTGAGTCAGGTGGAGGGAATTAGTACTGTCCCACTGCAAGGCAAATTAAACATTGTCTGATATCGCTGCCAAAAGCTAACAGTTACCTCGCCAGAATTCCCTTGACTGACATACTTCGTGTGTTGCTCACTAAATACAACAACTGTTGTGGACACTCTGGACCTACAGAATAGTGTCCTCAGCAGTCTGCATCCAACCCAGCTGAATATGTCAGTGCACTCACAACCATGGACACTCTGGTTATCCAGTAACACATTGGAGCTCGATAAAGGAGTATGATATTGACTCTAGCTTTCATCCCTCAGACTGACCATACATTGAATCAACACATTCAGATGTCAACTGCCATGTCGGTTGCCCTGCAAGCAAACTGCCCGGTTACCCCCTCAAATTCATTGGGATCACTACCGTGTTTCACAAACACATACACAAACCTGGACTTGTACGTCCTTCAAGTTCTGTATGACCTAACTTCATGGTTGACACTGTCTAGATACATTATGGAAAACGTCGGAATCAATTTGACTGATAGCGCACTTGCCACTGGATCCAGCGCAACCTCTACAGTTACCCTTGGTCATTACCAGCTTGAAAATGCTGTATCTAAACTCGTGGCTCAGTTGATATGGCTTGGTAAGTTGGTGGGATTATTGCTGGACCTCAGTGGTGGTAACTGTGCATGTCCAGCTGGTCATATGGCTTCTGGCTTCCCACCGGCTTCTGGGACGAGCGAAGTCACAGATATAATAGTGCAGCTACAACTGAACGTAAGTGATCTCAGCAAGAAAATGAAATAGCGCCTCCCCTAACAGCGTCCTCAGATTAACATACTCCCTGTAAGTCCCTTCAACTCTAATCCCTCAAAGGCAACAGTTCAGACAAAACATAGCTTGGGTTTGCTCTCGGAGTGTCGGTGACTATCTTCCTACTCACATTCTACATGGTTGGAGTCACAGTGCCAAGATCCCTCGCAGTTTCCTCACTTGGCGTGCTGGAGACATTGTGGCTCGAATCACAGCTCCTTCACGATCGTATGCTGGAAATTGATGAACCTTCCCCTGATAATCTGAGGAGTGCTGGAATGGTTGAAGTCTGCATCACGGACGAGTTAGCCACCTCAGAGGAAAATGATGAGGAGAACGATGATAGACCAATGACTTGAACATTGAAAGACAAGTAGGGAACCAATCCTTTGTTCAAGAAGCTTGGGCTGATGAAATATTTGGCTTGGAACTTGAATTTCCAGCACGCAGACGAGTCACTTACTGCCACCACAGCTCGACATAGTACTTGAATTCGACAAGATTGTTCTGGACGCACATTCTGGTTGACTGTTGGCGTGATTCAGGGAACTCAGACAGTAAATGGATTCGGAACTCAAAGTACGATGCTAAATTGAAGCGTAGTATACAGTACCTCTCTTGCTCCCCCCTTTCACTTAGTTTATTCAACGATGTACTAGTTTGAACCCTGCTCGAAGTTGCTATCATCCTCACAATCATCTCCAATCTTTGGGTCTTCTTGCAGACGACATCCCTCTCCCATGGCACCAACCATGAAAACAACAACCTCTCGCTCAACCAAGTAGCGCATCCAATGTACCCAAGGCTAGACATCATGCCTCCCTGGAGTTGTTCACATCTTCCAAGGTATAGGTACTGCTGGACAATTAACTTGCAAGGCAAACAAAAGCAGGAGAGGACCAGAGTCGCAATGGACTGAGCTCACCTTGATGCTTCTATGAGAGAGGGTGATAGTGTCAGTCTTGTTGTGATGGACCACAATGCTTCTGCGGATGTCCAACAATGAGTCGGCACTTTTTATCAACGCAATTCTGGTGTCTAAAACTTGCCATATCGGGTCAATTGCGAGCCCTTCAAGAGGTTCGCGCATGCGCATGCGTCATATAGAAGCTACCAGCCATACCAATGCACATCGAACTAGTTGTGCATCAGAAACTCGTATGCCTATTGCAAGAAGAATTCTCCTGTACACCTCTTCCAGTCCTTCACAAATAATTTCCTTCCTCTGACTTTCTATTATAAAGCTCTGGGTTGATGTGGATTGAGGTTGTCCATGGCATTGCACGCGATCCTCCCTAGTATACTCAAAGGTTAGCCTAGATCATGCCCCTGTCACAGGGAGAAGACTGACTTGTGGACATGGAACAGTGTAATGGCCACATTAATGTCGTCTTCTCCACAGGCAGACTTTGTTGGGGTGACCCCAGAAAACACCTGTACTTCACAATCGACTTGGATACCAAGGATTCTCTCCATCTCTCTCGACATATCCAAACACATATCGGATTTGGCAATGAACAGCTAGTCCGCCAAGCTGTTATCTAGCATATAATGGTGATGAAGCTGTGAATTGTTGAGGGTTTTGAAGATGGCTTGAGAAGCATTGACAATTGTTTTGAACTCAGATTCAAACCAGAGTCACATTGTCAGACTCTGGTAGTAGTAGAAGAGCAAGATCATGTAGCATTTTGGACTTGCTGCATAGTTTGCAGAGTCCATGGAGATGGCGTGGTGATCAATCCTGGACAGCTGGAATGGAACAGTAGTACTGCGGCCTGGCATTTTTGTGAGCATATTTTTGTCTGATATGCATTGTGACCACCGCGTAGACACCCACCTGATCTATAGTAAAACAAAACCTTTGGCCATCGAAACAAGAGGCGGCTACTGACCACAAACAAGTGAGTACTACATGGGAGACAAAATTTCACCATGGAGGTTTCTCACCATGTAACAAAACATGATCCAATAGCAAACCTGATATCCCATGCATACCTAGTGTGCCAACAAATCTCTTTCATGACGACCGTCGATGATGCTCCACAAATGTGTCCCAAACATGAATGTGATTAGGACTCAGATGCCGAAGTTCAGCCATTCATCTGGTTTATGTAATATAAGAAGAAACATCCACAACAATCTTCTTGTCCCTCATAGCCATGGCCCACAATTTCCCCCTCCCAGTGACCTTGTAAATGAGGTAACGTTCGCCTCATTTGGTGTAGACAAGCACCACCACTTCGACCGCTATGATAAACATGATTTCATCTGCAAATTGTACTGGCCACGTAGTGAGTCAGAATGCTACAATTCTGTATTTGACTGCCAGAGGTGTCAGAGAGGCTCAACAACCCGTTACTTTGTCCCCATAATATGCTCAATGCCGATTTTGATGGACTAGTTGTCCAATGCCGAACTTGAAACATGATTGGATATGTTGAGAGAGATCGGAAACCTGGTCAATCTCGGCCTTGCAGTACGATTGTTCTCTATGTCTATCTCAATGAGATCTGCTTGCAGGAAGACGACATCAATGCGGTCATTGTGCCCTTCATCAGGCACATTTCACTTGTTATTGTGACAGATATGTAGTGAGGTGCCAAGTCTCTGGATCAACTCGTGCATGACCGTATTACACAGGAGTATATGCTCAGTTTGTGATAAGATCGCTGTGGGTTGGGTACAAGCCCCTCGTGGTGGAATACTTGCTTTACAGAGCCCACTGTTCCCTCCAGATATTTTGTTCACCGCATTACAAGGTCAAAACGCATTCCTCTAAGGTATCGGTATAGTTGCTACTTAGAAATGGCATTGACACGTTCTTGCAGCTAATGGAGATACAACCCTGCATGTTGCCTAACATGCGACATCAAGTGAGGTAAGAATAATCATATCTTAGACGTCATCAAAATCCTTGTTTAGGCTGGTTGTAATATTCACGCACAGGATGCCGAATGTTCTACACCTTGCAGTATTGCAGAGGCCACAGGATACCTTGGAGCCCAGAGTACCCCAGAAGCCCTGTTGAGCACTGACCGATCATGACTGTCTTTTGGTCCTCACACTGCTTTGGCTAGCTGTTCACTTCTTTCCCATGATGGTTGATCTGCTCTGCGTGATCCACATCTACTCCACCTCCTGATCGTCCCTTCAACTTATCTCTCTATCCCTTTCTCCCTACCTTCTTCTCTGCCATGACCAGCGTTGTCACCAAGCACCACCAGCACCACCATCATGGCAGCAGTACTCTTATCCTACTTTGCTCCTGCGTGACGAGCTATTTCCAATTTGCCCATTCAGCGTGTGATAGATTGGGTCAGGCATTCAGGTGCCTGAGCTCTCCATTCCATTACAACTTCTATCATAGCTCACTGTCCATGGGCAGATCGACACCTCCACACCTATCATATATTATCACCCGAAATCCATCTTCATGAGCTCTAGTCACAAAATACTGAAACATGGTGGTATAACCTCTCGGAATTCAATTCTTTGAGAGAATCTCACCTGCTGAGGTGATGGGTAGTGAACTGTTTCTTTCTGTTTCTTCGGAGAATACAATACATCATCCACTCCAGTAAATATTGGCTGTGAGACCTGGTCTCACTGCATCTATGAAACATTGTTTGTGTCCCAATATCTGATTGCTCGATTCACGGCAAACTAACCCATCAGAAATGTCAGAGTCCTGGGTATTGTGCCGGCAGCACCCCAGTAGGTGACAAATTCCACCACCACCACCTTGATACATCTTCCGCGGCTGTGGTCGTCAACTTGAATTCTGAGATTGAATGTATGGACCTCGCCGGTGGGAATCCATGAGTACACTACAGCTCCCAAGTCCCAGGCCAAGCGTCTCGGTTACCTTGCTAGCTTTGGAGCACGGCTCCAACAGTGTCAATTCTGATACACAAGTTGGAGATGTGACTGCAAGGGCTACTGGAAGTGACGACAATGACAACTGGCATATGGTGATTCCCTTGCTGCCTCCCGCATGGTTTGACATGATCTTCTGCTGTCGTAGGAACCTGATATATGAAGCATATGTTACAGATCAGATGACTGAAAGAGTCTCCACACTTCCAGATTCAGAGGTAATGGTTTTCTACATCATACTGCCACGATCGGCTGTATGATCATTTCCAGTGGGATATTGATGGGGCTGTATCGCATGAGATGAACATGCGTTACACCATTCCTGATAGACACTCGATCGGGGACTTGAAGACTCCCCATCTAATCCATATTCCCAAACACAGAGTAGCCTATTAACACTATAAAAACTTCACAATAGTGAGCGTCCATTCGTTTTCTTCATGGCATCTCATTCACAGTCCGACTGGCTCCTTGAAAAACAGGTGGTTACAGGACCCTTGACTCCTCACCACAGGGACTTCAACGTTGGGAAGGTCAAGTCTCCGACTCACCATTCACGCGTCAATGGATTGCGCCATTGGTATTACACCCTCCATTCCTTCCTATGTATCCTTTATCTCGCTCTGCTGGTCATGTTGTGGCCTCACCCAGAGCATGCTTTCACTATCCCATTTGAGAACAGTATCTTAACAATTGGATTGAGTGCTTTCCTACAAGCATTCTACTTGGTATGTGGTCCCATAGCTTGATGATGTTAAAGTTCTGACCAACATCATGGAGCTCAGCTTTACACAATCTTATTGGTCTTTATAACTCAATGCCTCGCATTGTTGGTTTCCCTCTCTTGGCATCAGAAGCTCACCACAACTCACGACATATCTGAGGCCTGGGCTGGGATTGGAGCTGCTATCCTCACATTATGGCAGCAAATGAAGATCACGGTGTCGCCCTGTGCCACAATTTTAGTGTTCTTATACTTGATGTGCATTTCCGTCCTGCACATTGCATCGCCAACAATAATGGAGTTCCAACCATACAACACTTGGCAGACAACGATTGTCGCATTGAACTCAACTTGGCCTGGCCCTTCTGTTAACCTCTCTGTGCTCACATGGGCTGCGATAACACCCTTGGTCCCACTCATGTCTAATCTCAACTCATCTGTATTGTCGACTTCAGGCTTGGTGAACAGTACACTGTATTGTCGACTTCAGGCTTGGTGAACAGTACACTGTATGACACTTTCACCGAGAATCAGCAATTCGTCAATGCATCCGTGAATGCGACCACTATACATGCTAAGTGTGGTTTACTTCCAATCCTGGAAAATGATGTTGGAAACATCAACGCTTCACTGGGTGCCATCAGGAACATAATGGTAGCTCTGAACATGCCACCATGTGAGATACAGATTAAAATCCAATTGCAATAGCTAATGTATTGGACAGGGAAAGATGAAGTAGTATTTTCTGGCAACTCAGAAGAATATACATGCACTACTAGCACCTGCACGGATTACCTGTTGGTGTTCACAGTCTCCACTGCTATGGAACTGGACAGTTCAGTACAAACTCCAGTCAGTATTGATATGCCCTGGCAATTTACTCCCATAGACGGTCAGGACGACACTACCGAAAGTACATGTTATTTCACTCATGTTATCTGTATTCAGGCGGAGAAGTTCAAACATCTAACATGACCATTTACCCTGTGGCATGTTCTTTGTATGCATCGAACAATCAATTAACCCTTGATATGCAAGATGATATTCTGTTGTCTGCTATGGAAAATTCAGAGGTATTATCACAAGGATGGTCACTATGGTCTAGCAATGGTACAAGCTTGGAATTTCTCAATGCAGGAGTGTGTCGTGGTATCTCTCGTTGCATGTTGATGATGCTGACATGTCCTAAAATAAATCAGATCATGACTGCAATGCTTGCAGCATATATTCCTCAGTGGGATGGTGCAGAAGGTCTGATGACAAGCTTTTTTTGTCAGCAAGATCAGTGCCCTGGAATTACAACAACAGATATGTATGCATATGACA